>JAMPIV010018943.1:122500-402298 GCA_024509875.1 Oreohelix idahoensis
AATGTTACTCCCCTGATATGTAAAGCTTTCTACTTCTTCAATGACTTGATCATTGATCTTCATCGAGTCCATCTGCCTATTATTTATTCTTTCCTTTGTTTTTTGTTTACATGTATGTGTAGTCCCATCTTTGCTGCTTCTGTTACTAATCTATTTGTTTTCTCCTGCATATCTTGCTGTCTATGTGATAGAAGGCACAAATCATCAGCAAAGTCTAGATCCTCCAGTTGTTTGTTAAATGCCCACTGTATTCCAGTTTTCTCTCCCTCTGTTGTCAGTCTCATAACCCAGTCTATGACCATGAGAGAAATTGTTGGTGCTAATAGACATCCCTGTCTGACCCCACTGTATACTATGAAGGGCTCTGATAGTTTTCCTTTGTGTACTACTTTGCATGAGGCCTCCTGGTAGAAATATTTGATGATTTTAATGAAGTTCTCTGGATTTTCCATATCACAGTACGGTCTATACTGTCGAAAGCTTTTTCGAAGTCCACAAAATTTATATACAAGGGGGTCTGCCACTCATTTGATTGTTCTATGATGATTCTAAGTGTTGCTATCTGGTCTGTGCATGATCTTCCTGCATGAAATCCTGCCTGTTCCTCTCTGAGTATATATATATATATATATATATATATATATATATATATATATATATATATATATATATATATATATATATATATATATATATTTTTTTTTTTTCTCAACCAGCGGCACTTGGGCTTTCAGCCCTTCGGCCCAATGACACGTCATTGCGAGGCTGGGGAACCTGAGGACTTTCCTTTCAACCCGGTCAGGAGCTTCGCTCCTTCCCATCCACAGAGGGTTTATCACAGGAGCCGTTTAGGTTATTCAGTCAAATTTCCGGCCGTAAACATTTCTTCAAACGCTGACGCCCGAGTTTGAACCATGAACACCTGGTCGCCAGTACAACGCCGAAGCCATTACACCAGCGCGGCTCCCATACACATATATATATATATATAAGACATCAACAACAGAATGAACAAAGCAAGAACAGCCTTTTTTTAGTCTAAACAACATCTGGAAGTCCTCTCAGTACAGCACAAGCACAAAATTAGGATTATATCAGAACTGTGTGATTTCTGTGCTTCTCTATGGCGCGGAGAGCTGGAGAGTTACAGAGAAGGAAATGTCGAAATTGTCCCCTTTTCACACAACATGCCTAAGAAAAATTCTCCGAATCTTTTGGCCGAATACCATCACCAACCAAGATCTGCTTACTCGGAGCAAGCAAGAGGACATGCACACCATCATAGCTGGCAGACGCTGGAGCTGGGTTGGCCATGTCCTCAGAAGAGACCCCGATGCCATCACAAGAACAGCTATGCTATGGACCCCTGAAGGAAAACGAAAGAGAGGCCGACCAAAAACAACTTGGCGGAGGACTGTGGAGGCTGAGATGCAAAGAATAAACCAGAGTTGGGGCACTGTACGAAGGATGGCCGCCGACCGAGCAAAGTGGAATCAATTTGTTGTTGCCCTACAAGACGCCACCAGGCGTAATGGCCACTGACTGCTTTGACGGTCGGCGGCTAAGGATCAAAGAAGAAGATATATATATATATATATATATATATATATATATATATATATATATATATATATATATATATATATATATATATATATATATATATATATATATATATATATATATATATCAGATAATTTTTAAAACCTTTAACTGTTTTAAATTGTTTTTTTTTTAATCATACTCGTACATTTCTTTTTTTTTTATATTATTATAATTCTATTCAGACCTTTCCGATAAACTAAGTTGATCTAGAAGCAAATGGATTTCTAGTTCGTTCAGTTGAGGAGGTCTAACTGGCACGGGTTGCCTCCCCTTTGCTCTGCAGTAGTGGTCCAACTGTGGCCAAAACCTAGAGCATCAATGTGGGTCTTCAAATGTTCTACCTTCGCACAAGATTACTCTTGGCAGAGTTGTAGATAGAAGTATAATTATGCTTCTACCTCAAGTGAGGGTTCACAGGATATTCAGAAAGCAAGAACAATGCTGAATGAGTCCCAGAAATGTTAACTTTAGTATCTGCCGTCAACTTTTGTGAAGGATTGTCTTATTATTAGCTCATTCAAACCCCCAGCTGATTTAATTAAGCAAAATCTTAATTATTATTTTATAGATCTATATTTAGGAAATTGACTGAGACATACGGATGTAGTACATTCAAAATGATTAAATCAACTTTATATATATATATATATATATATATATATATATATATATATATATATATATATATATATATATATATATATATATATATATATATATATATATTTTTTTTTTTTTTTTTTCCCTTAACCAGCGACACTTGGGCTTTCAGCCCTTCGGCCCAATGACATGTCATTGCGAGGCTGGGGAACCTGAGGACTTTCCTTCCAACCCGGTCAGGAGCTTCGCTCCTTCCCATCCACAGAGGGTTTATCACAGGAGCCGTTCAGGTTATTCAGTCAAATTTCCGGCCGTAAACATTTCTTCAAACGCTGACGCCCGGGTTTGAACCATGAACACCTGGTCGCCAGTACAACGCCGAAGTCATTACACCAGCGCGGCTCCCATATATATATATATATATATATATATATATATATATATATATATATATATATATATATATATATATATATATATATACAAAAAAAAAATTTAATAATCAATTATAGTCAACAGTTTAAAAAATGATCATCGAGTGATGTTATATAGTATTGGTTAAGAGTTCACGGGGCACCTTTTATGTTTCTACTTAGCTGCCAATGAGGTTCTGCTCCAGCTGATGTTTGGGTTTTTGCAGATAGATGACTGGATCACACTCGTCACTGGTCAAGTTTGAAAGTTGTTGCACGTTCCAAGAAGTGTCAGGGAGCAACTACCAAGCTGGTCCCGCGCATTTAAGACCCGTCTGATGATGGTGTCTAGCGTCGACTTCAGGCCACTTATACCCTCACTTGTTCCAGAGATAGTATCCTCAGTTGGTACCACCGACTAGTGTCACAAAAGAAGAGAAAAAAATACTCTCTTGAGTATTGCGTTTTTCTGACACACACTCATGTGCCCCATCTTTTCATTCCACCATCCAATCTGCCTCAGAACTTTACCCTCTCTGAGAATTAATCTTAATCCCAGTGAGTGGAAAACTTTCTTTACATTTAAATTGAATAGATTTAGGTTTAACTTTACATTAGTTGAAAAGGTTAATAATATAGATTGAAAATGTTTTCATTTACATCTACACTGGTTGAAAATTTTAATAATATATTAAGTATGTACATCATTTCTTTCTTCATTCACTTCCTCCTCCATATGGAACTTGGGACTACTTCTGCTTTTAGCTCCATATAAGAAACTCGCATTAAGCAGTCACCAGCCCTTGCAGTGGTGGTTCATGAAATCATCATTCTATATGCTGGGGTTGCTGCCTCAAATGACTTGGACATCCACTTAACAATTTTCACATATTAATATTCACATGTCAATATATATATATATATATATATATATATATATATATATATATATATATATATATATATATATATATATATATATATATATATATATATTGTCGTGGAATATTCTAATCCACATATATAAATTATCAAGTAAATATAAAGCCTAATAAATACATATAATAAATAAAGGAAGAAGAATGGTAAAGAACAATGCTGTCACAATGACAGTACTCGAAATCCCCCTTCTTTTCTACTTCGTCGGCAAATTGTAACGCTTTCACGTTGATATTAAAGGCCTTCTGCAACATACACGCGTTTCCCAAACACACAATAAAATGTGCTGCCTTTCTAAGAAAAACCTTGAAATATGCAAGTTGACCTAAATTTTAAATTCCATTCATGTCTTTTTCTACACTATGTTACCAAAAACAAAAGACAGATGGACTAAAGGATAGCGAGAAGGGAGAGGTAGAAAGCCGAACACTAAACACGCGTCGCGCGATACACAAATGCTGCCATCACGCGTGTAAGACTACATGCACTAACTTTTTTTCGGACGGACAGTGATAAATTCACTACCCTTCCCAGAGTTAGGTTTTAAAATCACAAAAAACGCTTATTAGGAAAGATAACAATAGATGGGTTTACGTTTGAAAACATTACAGTACCCAGACAGCACATCTTCGAAACAGGAGGTAGAAGGAATTGCATATTTTGAACGCAGCATATTAGTTCTATTAAATATATATATTTGGGTTCCTTAGGGTTTGCTGACAAAGAATATGTACAACGTTATGCAAATAGTCTAGGAATTAACAAGTTAGAGCCAAAATAAAATGATGGTGCTGTCAGACAACACCCAAAATCAGAATCGCTCAGTGGTAGATTTTTTTAAATCCACCATTGTACGGGAAATGGGCCACAAGTTACATTTGAACTGATTGGCTGGAATGATATGTAAGGCTACACACGATTAGTCGGACTATAAATACTATCTTTGGTTGTTAGGGGAGACGTAGGAAGTTAAAATTTTTTCAAATACTTGTCGAAACGTGGCTCCATTGGCTAGACTCGCTGATATACTCACTTAGGAGCGTTAGTTCGAGACCACTAGTGCAAATAAGCTTGATAAAGCAACAGTGCGTTGAAGCCAGCTCATATTTGTGTTAAATAAAAGCCTGGAACATAAGCAGATGGGAATTTGTGCCAGTATTTTGTGCCAGAATTCATTGCTAATCAACGTATCTGTGTTTGTTTCCATGAATTGTGGTAAGCTTGAAACATTCAGTATCTTTTAATGAAAATTGAATGTGAATTGTTAATTTATGCCTGTATATATGTGTAGTTCAGTAGCAAACATGATATAAAGCCTATAATGCTCCAGCCTGAACAGAAGGTGTCGGAGGAAAGTAAAACTGCATGGAATGGCCAAACAGTACACTGACACCTAGATTATTGATTAGACAGAAATAATGCTGGAAGTGCAGAGGCGTGGTAACCATTAAGGAGGTAAATACTGGTATAAAGTATTTCAGATGAAGCTGACAGTTGGCCTAACGCTCTGAACTCAATGTTTGTGATGTATTGTGCTCAGTGTAAAAAGAGAGTATAAATTAGTTATGAAGTAGAAGGTACATCCTTCTTGTTTTCAGGGACCGTGGTCTTGATGGTATTGAGCAGCACCTGGTCAGAGCTTTGCTGAATCCAGAGTCGGACAGCATACTCCTTGGTCCATTTAGCTATCAGTGAGGTGTCTCCAGAGCCGAGGGGAGAATCGAGCAGAGGAGTCTGTTCCTGCCGCCATCACGCCAGATAAGCTGATGTGGCCAGCTGAGCTCAAAATTATGTACCCCCAGCTTAAAATGACCTTGTAAAAATAACATTAAGAGGGGAATTAAATTGTGTTAATATCAGGAACTGAGAACATCTCCAATAATAGTTCCCCTAAAGACAAACTATTGAAGTCATGATGACAAATACCAACAGAGCTTGAACAAAACAAAACCAGTATTACCTCATATTACTACTACACAACTGACACACATAGGATACTTTTAATAATATATGTCATTACAATATTCATATTGATAAATTCTGTACATATAACTTGTAAGTAAAATTGATTGTGATTCCTGGTTCCCTTTGTATTTGAATCAGGACACATATTCATTCATAACAGCAATGAATACATATTGTTATTTGAAAAGTTATCAGTGACTCCTTTAAGATATCCTTTAGAGTGTTTTATGTATGTGAGTGTCACAGTGTTGTCAAGTGTGGTGGAATAAATTAAATTGTTTATCTGTCTGTTGTTGTTATGACTTACACTTCATCATACACATACCCTAGACATACAACGTAGTCATCACACTATTCCAGAATAATTCTGACTGAGATATATATATATGTGGCAGCAAGTAAGGTTATCTATAATACACTACGCTTATTAGATATAGATACCTTCACAGCTGATCTCAGTCAGTACACTAAGTCCCCTATAAATATTTATAACATCCCACTTCACCACATATATTGGGGGCTCGCTCTTGGGATTTTGAATCTTTCCCTATTAAAAATATTGGGGGTAATTCACTTCAGGGAATATAAGAATTAAAAGGTATCCTTGGGTGGAATTAAATAAGGTTGAGCTCACGGTGCCTGTGTTGTCCATTAGATATATAGTTAGAAATTGAATTGTTGGTTAGACATTGTATAAACTTACCTGATAGACAATGGCGGACCTGGCCAAGTTTCGATCTGCTGCTGTTCAGACTGCAAAAGAGTTAGGATTAGATGGGCAAGTTATGGTTGCCTATGTCACTACGGAATGTGACAAATTTATTGAACGCGAAGAAAGAAGGTTTGAAGCCGAAAGAAAGTTAGAGGCTGAAAGGGAAATTAAGAAGTTACAATTTGAGGCTGAGGCTGAGACTAAGAGGTTGCAGATTGAGGCTGAGGCTAAGAAATTGGAAGCAGAAGAAAGAAGATTGACTGCCGAAAGGGAAGACAAGAGATTAGCTGCAGAAAGGGAAGAGAAGAAATTAGCTGCAGAAAGGGAAGACAAGAGATTAGCTGCAGAAAGGGAAGAGAAGAAATTAGCTGCAGAAAGGGAAGAGAAGAAATTAGCTGCAGAAAGGGAAGAGAAGAAATTAGCTGCAGAAAGGGAAGCAGAAGATAAGAGATTACAAAGGGAACATGAGTTACGACTCAGGGAATTTGAGTTTCAAGGCCATGCTCCTGAAAATGGTGCCAGTCCCTTTGCCTCTGATGCCACTGCTAGCCAAGGAGCCTCAACCTCAGCTATGAATTTTCATTTAGATCATTTTGTTGAGAAAGACGATGATATAGAGAGCTACCTAAATAGGTATGAACTATTAGCTACCACGTATGGGTTAGAGAGAGAAAGGTGGAGCTTAAAGTTATCTCAGGGACTTCGTGGGGCAGCTTATGAAGTTTTTGCAAAAATGAGTAGAGGTGATCAGGAAAATTATGACATGCTAAAGCAGGCTCTTTTGTTAAGATATGAAAAGAATGCAGAATTCTATAGGAAAAAATTTAGGAATGCTAAACTACTGTCAGGTGAAACCTATCACCAGTTCTCTGCACGAATAGAGACATACTTGGAGAAATGGACTTCTCTGGGGAAAACCCAAGATCTTAAGGAAATGGTCCTTATAGAGCAATTAAGAGAGTCCATGGCTCCAGACCTGAGAAAGTTTCTCATGGAACAAGGTGCAGAGAGGCTGGGTGAGTTGCTAAATGTTGCTGAAAGGTATCAAGCAGCTCAAGCAGAGGTAACAGGTAATAAAAAGAAACAGGTGGACAACTTTAGGGCACCACAGAACTTTAATAAATTTGATCCTAAGGATCAAAATAAAGGTAAGCACCAATTTGATAGGCCACGGTATGAAAATAAAAATAAATTCCCACAATTCGATGAAAGGAAATATGATGAAAGAAAATCTTTCAACCAAGGAAAAAGGTGGTGTAAGAATTGTCAGATGGACAATCATGACACTGACCGTTGCAGAAGGAAACCTGTGTATATGGCAACCCTTCAGGTCAGGTCGACCTCAAGACAGGAGGAGGATATTATGTTAAATACCACTCCAGAAGAGATGAGGAAGGCACAGGCTGGGGATAAAACACTCAAGCCTTGTTTCAGAAAATTGTCAACTTGTCATACAACTCCAGGCAAGGGAGATTTTTACATGAAAAACAAGTTGATGTATAGGAAGACTGGAGCTAGATCCAAAGGTCACGGACAGCTGGTTCTTCCAAAAAGATATAGGGCAGACTTAATAAGGAGCCTACATGTGAAACCAGATGGGGACCATGAGAAGATAGGTACCATCATTCAAAAGGTGGCTCACAATTATTATTGGCCCAAAGCAAGATGGGACATTGAGAATTTTGTAGAAAGGTGTAGCATAGCACATGAGGGAACACCCACAAGTGGGAACATGGATCAGGACCTGGACACGCCACGGGGCAAAATTAGTCCTGATAATAAAAAGAAAAATAGATTTGATAAAGTGGACCAAATGGAATGGGAAGCCCCTTTTCACGGACAAGCTTCACTTAACTGTTTTACAATGGCCACTATGCGGAGAGTGCAAAAGGATGTCTTACCCCAGGATAAGCCGACAATCCCTCAATCGGACTTAAACAAACTGGAGGAAGAGGATGTAGAGAGGAAATCTCTCATCAAGAATTTTAAGTGGGGAGAAAGCCCCAAAAGAAAAAATTGGTAGCGGTCGTTTTGTGAATGATAATTCTGGGAGGAAAAATCATCACTATAAAGCTTCGAGTGGAAGAGACCATACCGGTGCATGGACAAATAGGTCCACACAATTAAAGGTCCATATGTAGCTTTGTTAAGAACGTGGACTGATGAAAAGGCAGAGGAAAACATTACATCTTCATACCAATATGTGAATGAGCTGACCACTCGTTTAAAAACTGGCTGGAAACTTGCCAATGAAAATTTAAAACAAGCCAGGAAGAAACATGCTGCCTATTATAACAGGAAGGCGAAAGACAGAAATTTGGCTGTGGGAAATTGGATGGCAGGGTCCATATACAGTTTTAGAGAAGGTATCTAGAACAAATTATAAGATAGATAAGAAGGGGAAAGAAAAAATCTATCATGTGAATCTCCTGAAGAAATATTTGGAAAGAGAACATCAGGAAGAGACACACTTGTTGACCTTGTCCATCGCCATGGAGATGAAAAAGGAACCACTTTCATCATTTGAGTATCCATTACACCCCTGTGAGACAGCAGCACAGGTAAAAATCAGTACACATTTAACGAAAACTCAGAAAGAGAGAGTGCAACAGGTTCTAAATAATCATGCAGAGGTGTTAACAGACCGACCAGGGCATACAAACCTATTGGAATATGATATGAAACTGATAGACCCCACACCTGTCTGTATGAAACCATATTCGATTCCGTTTGCTAAGGAAAAAGCTTTGAAGGAAGAGATAGACTATCTATTGAAGGAAGGAATTATTTCACACAGTGAATCTTCGTATAGTTCCGGTGTTGTACTCTTAAGGAAGCCCTCTGGAGAACATAGACTCTGTATAGATTACAGGAGACTGAATGCTATTACAGAAGGACAGGTGGATCCATTGCCGGATACAACTCAGCTGTTTGCCAGACTAAATAAAGCTAAATATTTCTCAAAAGTGGATTTGAGTAAAGGATACTATCAGATTCCAGTAAAGCCTGAGGTTAGACCATACCTAGCTTTTAGTACTTCAGAAGGACACTATGAGTTTAATAGATTGCCATTTGGATTGAAGAATGCGCCTAGTGTCTTCTCTAGAATGATGAGAAAATTATTGGACCCTCTGAATAATCCATGTATAACAAATTTCATGGATGATATCCTGATAGCAACAGAAACATTTGAGGAACACATTGACTCTCTGAACATGCTGTTTAATCGACTTTGGGAGGCAAATTTAACAGCCCGACCAACCAAATGTTGCGTTGGATGTAAAGAATTGGAATTTTTGGGACACACAGTTTATCAGGGAAACATGACCCCTGACCCAAAGAATTTAGAGAAACTACAGAAAGCCCCGAGACCACAAACCAAGAAGGACGTGAGATCCTTTGTCTCATTATGTGGTTTCTACCAGAAGTATATCAGGAACTTTAATTCCATATGTGCACCGTTAACTGATTTGACACGTAAAGGACATCCAGATCGCATTACATGGACACCACAATGTGAAATGACTTACCAAGAATTGAAGGAAAAGCTCACAAGTAAACCCATTTTGAAATTACCTGACTTAAGTCAAGAATTCATAGTAAGGACGGATGCAAGTAATATTGGGTTAGGTGCAACTCTACTACAGAAATCCGATGCATTGGATGGGGAATTAAGCCCAGTGGCATATGCTAGCAGAAAATTGAATAAAGCTGAAATCAATTACTCAACTAGCGAAAAAGAATGTCTTGCAGTAATATGGGCAATAAAGAAATTCAATATTTATCTGTATGGGAAGGCCTTTAAGTTGCAAACAGACCACAAACCTTTATCGTTTCTAGCACAGGCTAAGCATGAGAACTCCAGGTTACTCCGATGGTCTTTACTTTTGGCTCCATATAATTTTAGCATTGAGTATATATCTGGAAAAACAAATTTGGGAGCGGATTTTTTAAGCCGCCATCCGTGTGATGAGAATCACCGTAAACCCCAGAACTAATAATAAATTTCTCTATGTGTATATAGAATAAAGGACTGACATATAATGTCTGTTTTAAGAGGGGAGATGTCGTGGAATATTCTAATCCACATATATAAATTATCAAGTAAATATAAAGCCTAATAAATACATATAATAAATAAAGGAAGAAGAATGGTAAAGAACAGTGCTGTCACAATGACAGTACTCGAAATCCCCCTTCTTTTCTACTTCGTCGGCAAATTGTAACGCTTTCACGTTGATATTAAAGGCCTTCTGCAACATACACGCGTTTCCCAAACACACAATAAAATGTGCTGCCTTTCTAAGAAAAACCTTGAAATATGCAAGTTGACCTAAATTTTAAATTCCATTCATGTCTTTTTCTACACTATGTTACCAAAAACAAAAGACAGATGGACTAAAGGATAGCGAGAAGGGAGAGGCAGAAAGCCGAACACTAAACACGCGTCGCGCGATACACAAATGCTGCCATCACGCGTGTAAGACTACATGCACTAACTTTTTTTCGGACGGACAGTGATAAATTCACTACCCTTCCCAGAGTTAGGTTTTAAAATCACAAAAAACGCTTATTAGGAAAGATAACAATAGATGGGTTTACGTTTGAAAACATTACAGTACCCAGACAGCACATCTTCGAAACAGGAGGTAGAAGGAATTGCATATTTTGAACGCAGCATATTAGTTCTATTAAATATATATATTTGGGTTCCTTAGGGTTTGCTGACAAAGAATATGTACAACGTTATGCAAATAGTCTAGGAATTAACAAGTTATAGCCAAAATAAAATGATGGTGCTGTCAGACAACACCCAAAATCAGAATCGCTCAGTGGTAGATTTTTTTAAATCCACCATTGTACGGGAAATGGGCCACAAGTTACATTTGAACTGATTGGCTGGAATGATATGTAAGGCTACACACGATTAGTCGGACTATAAATACTATCTTTGGTTGTTAGGGGAGACGTAGGAAGTTAAAATTTTTTCAAATACTTGTCGAAACGTGGCTCCATTGGCTAGACTCGCTGATATACTCACTTAGGAGCGTTAGTTCGAGACCACTAGTGCAAATAAGCTTGATAAAGCAACAGTGCGTTGAAGCCAGCTCATATTTGTGTTAAATAAAAGCCTGGAACATAAGCAGATGGGAATTTGTGCCAGTATTTTGTGCCAGAATTCATTGCTAATCAACGTATCTGTGTTTGTTTCCATGAATTGTGGTAAGCTTGAAACATTCAGTATCTTTTAATGAAAATTGAATGTGAATTGTTAATTTATGCCTGTATATATGTGTAGTTCAGTAGCAAACATGATATAAAGCCTATAATGCTCCAGCCTGAACAGAAGGTGTCGGAGGAAAGTAAAACTGCATGGAATGGCCAAACAGTACACTGACACCTAGATTATTGATTAGACAGAAATAATGCTGGAAGTGCAGAGGCGTGGTAACCATTAAGGAGGTAAATACTGGTATAAAGTATTTCAGATGAAGCTGACAGTTGGCCTAACGCTCTGAACTCAATGTTTGTGATGTATTGTGCTCAGTGTAAAAAGAGAGTATAAATTAGTTATGAAGTAGAAGGTACATCCTTCTTGTTTTCAGGGACCGTGGTCTTGATGGTATTGAGCAGCACCTGGTCAGAGCTTTGCTGAATCCAGAGTCGGACAGCATACTCCTTGGTCCATTTAGCTATCAGTGAGGTGTCTCCAGAGCCGAGGGGAGAATCGAGCAGAGGAGT
The DNA here is from genome assembly GCA_024509875.1 of Oreohelix idahoensis. Classification (NCBI taxonomy): domain Eukaryota; kingdom Metazoa; phylum Mollusca; class Gastropoda; order Stylommatophora; family Oreohelicidae; genus Oreohelix; species Oreohelix idahoensis. The sequence goes on from JAMPIV010018943.1 coordinate 134,477, forward strand.
CTGTTCCTGCCGCCATCACGCCAGATAAGCTGATGTGGCCAGCTGAGCTCAAAATTATGTACCCCCAGCTTAAAATGACCTTGTAAAAATAACATTAAGAGGGGAATTAAATTGTGTTAATATCAGGAACTGAGAACATCTCCAATAATAGTTCCCTAAAGACAAACTATTGAAGTCATGATGACAAATACCAACAGAGCTTGAACAAAACAAAACCAGTATTACCTCATATTACTACTACACAACTGACACACATAGGATACTTTTAATAATATATGTCATTACAATATTCATATTGATAAATTCTGTACATATAACTTGTAAGTAAAATTGATTGTGATTCCTGGTTCCCTTTGTAATTGAATCAGGACACATATTCATTCATGCCAGCAATGAATACATATTGTTATTTGAAAAGTTATCAGTGACTCCTTTAAGATATCCTTGTAGAGTGTTTTATGTATGTGAGTGTCACAGTGTTGTCAAGTGTGGTGGAATAAATTAAATTGTTTATCCGTCTGTTGTTGTTATGACTTACACTTCATCATACACATACCCTAGACATACAACGTAGTCATCACACTATTCCAGAATAATTCTGACTGAGATATATATATATATATGTGGCAGCAAGTAAGGTTATCTATAATACACTACACTTATTAGATATAGATACCTTCACAGCTGATCTCAGTCAGTACACTAAGTCCCCTATAAATATTTATAACATCCCACTTCACCATATATATATATATATATATATATATATATATATATATATATATATATATATATATATATATATATATATATATATATATATATATATATATATATATATATATAATTTCACGTATTAATAACGCAAAACATAGAATTATAGATATACAGCTTACCCCAAATTGATTTTGGGATCACATACTTCTGGCTCAGAGATAGAGTTAAGGCAACTTGTTGAAGATGCCTCTTACATGTGTTCTGGGGTGTTGTTACTTTACAATAAGTTCCCACTTTGACTCCGTGTTTCAGATTCCTCAGATTCCAGTTTTCCTTGCCAATAATAGTAGAGTTTTCTTGGGCTTATAAGTCCTCAAGAGGCTCAAACTAGTCCGGTCCGATAAATGAATTCTGATTTTATTCTTAATCCTGGCAGGTCTGGTTGTTTTCTTGACGAGATGAATTTCACAATGCTTTCAACCGACTAAAGTGTCAGGTTATATTGCAACTTTCGTCCTACGCACGTTGTTGTTTACTATTAGACCAGGCTCCAATAAGAAATGTTGTTATGTATACGTCTCGAATGCCGGCCCAATAGCTAAAATCATGCGTGGTGTGATGGCGTCTATTCAAAAAATTTCCTCATAGGAAAATTCTGCATGTTATTTAAAAGGTCATTTTCCGTATAAGGAGGTTATATCCGTCGAGTCGCGGTAATGATTGCACTACAACTCCCTACATTATCACAAATAATGTCTTCGTAACACTTCTATCCGGAAGTTATTACAACATTCCGTCTTTCAGGTGCATGTCTGTAATATGTCCGCAGACGGGTAATTTATCTCCCCGTCCTTGTGCAAACACCGACCCTCGTTTAACCATCTGGGCTGTGACTCTTCGCGACAGTAATTAGTGAATCACAATAGCTATATCAGCGTTAAATAAATTTGCTGGGCGTACGTCGTGTTCATCCGACGAGGCCAATGTTTGATACACGAGAATTTTACCAACATGACTGTCTGTCAATATTGCATCACCTGTCTACTCTCTCAGCAGGGATGGTCAGGTAAACAGACAAGGCCACTTATTACGAAGAAGTGCAAACAATGGCTCTAAAATAACAATATTGCCGGAGAGGAAAAGTGAGCGAACCCAATTATGTGGCACTTATTGTGCCGTGGGATAATGATAACCAAGAGAAATCATTCATTCGTAACTGCTTCAGTTGTTGACTCTTGAATCGTGTAGATTCTCTCATGTTTAATATATTTAATGAGACTTAAACATAGGTAAGAACTGGAGTTATTGATTTTTTTATATTTTTATTGTTTGAAATGAAGTTAAGCCAAAATGGACGATCATTTTAATAAATCTGGCAACATTTGACCCGCAAAGCAGTTATTGTAAAAGGCTGGGTACTTAAACACGGTTTTGTTTTGTCTGCACTAGTTAACTAATTTACACTCGATTACATTTTTCTTTCAGTGGTTAAAAAAAATAAAACCTGGGGTGAAAAGGGGCGGGAGTGTTCACATAAGAGTGGGTCTGGGTTTTTGTGACGAAATGTGACCAAAAGAAAAAAATAGGGGGTTGGTAAATAGTAAATAAAATTGCGTGACGTCATATATGAACGACTTCAAATACCCAGATCAACATTATGACAACAGTGGCTATCATATGCAACATGACAAGCCTGATGATAGCAAACTCTTTACAGAGCAATACAACAGGAGGCAATCTGATCATCAGAAGCAGTCCCCTCATCGGACAAGTGTTTCGGCCCAGTATACTCCTTTACACTCTAAGGGGGGCGGGCCCACTTGGGTCATGACTCCCAAGTGTCTCAGCCTCCTGTTGTCTTGTATCGAAAATGAACCCATTTCACTTTGGTAGCAACTTTAAAATCCACAACTCCGCCAGCCGTGGAGGCAATTGTGAAAGTAACAAAGAGAAGACAAATTACTCCGTTCGTTCCGTCGCACACAGTGCTGTATTCCACATGCTCCCCAAAATTCATAACATCGACAACCCTGGCAGACCTATTGTCTCGGCCTGTTCCAGTCCTACTGAACACATTTCTGACTTCCTCGATAGCATTTTCCAGCTTATCGTTGAGAATCTTCCCTCCTTTGTCAAAGACACTAATCATGCTCTTATAACTTTCTCCTCTATCTGACTCTCAGCAGACCGTTCCTACCGTCTTTTCTTGTTAGACGTCTGTTCTCTGTATACCTCCATTCCCCACTCTGATGGTCTCTGAGCTCTTCGGTTTTTTCTTGACCAGCGCACTTGTCCTTCTATATCCACTGACACTCTTCTCCGTCTTGCTGAACTGGTCCTTCAACTTAATTCCTTTGAATTCAATGGTCAGTTTTTTGACCAAATTAGTGGTGTTGCCATGGGAACGAAGATGGGTCCTAGCTCTGCCTGCCTGTTCATGGGCCACTTGGAGCATCAGATATGGCAACAATACTCCGGTCCTTTCCCCGGGTTTTACCGCAGATATATCGATGATGGCATAGGTCTCACAGATATGACCGAGACTGATTTATCCCACTTCATCGACTTTGTCAACCACTTCCACCCCACCATCAAGTTTACCTCCCTCATATCCACAGTATCTGTCAACTTGCTTGACATCACTATTACTATCACGCCCTCCGGCCTTAATACCTCGGTATACTACAAGCCGACAGATGCCCATAGCTACCTTCTGTATACCTCTTCTCATCCTCGGGCTTGTCGTGACTCCCTTCCATTTTCACAACTTCTCCGTCTCCACCGTTTGTGCCTAGACGACGATGACTTCCACTTCCGAGCCAATGAGATGTTGGATTTCTTCTGGAGCAGACTTTATCCGAAACATGTTCTCACCTCTGCCCTCCAACGTGTGCTCCCCATCTCTCGTCAGGAGGCCCTCAAACCTCACTATATATCCACTTCGGATAGAGTCAAATTAATCTTGACCTTTCACCCTCACAGTACTGCAGTCAAACATATCCTTTTCCGCCACCTCCCTATCCTCCAAGCAGAGTTTGTGACCCAAGAAGTATTCGGTGAAGCACCTTTGGTGGCATATAGACGCGACAAGAACTTGAAGGATCTTCTTGTTCACAGCCGTCTCCCAAAGGAGAATGCCACTCACTTTGGCACACTATCCTGTGGTCGGACATGATGCAACACGTGCAAGTATGTCATCTCAACCCACAAGGTGTCTTTTCCTGAGGCTACGTACACCATCACCAGTAGCTTCACGTGTGAGTCGCGCAATGTAATTTATACCATCATATGTAAACGTTGCTGCAAAACCTATATTGGCCAAACAGGCAGACGACTTGGGGACAGATTCAGCCAGCACTTGAATGACATCTCTCAGCAAAAATCCACACCAGTTGCCATAAACTTTAATGGTCCTGACCACCATGGTCCCATCGACATCCAGGTCACGGCGATCAGATCCTGCTCCTCTGACACTGCTAGCCGAGAACAGCTTGAGAACCGTCTTATCCATCGCATGGGGTGTCTAAAACCAGCTGGTCTTAACACTCTACACACCTTTGTCTGAGGTCACCCTTTCCTCTCTTGTTCTATTTTGACTCTTTCCACTCTTATCCTATTTTTCTATTTTTCTGCCGCCCTCTAATAATATGTATGAATATATAATACACTGTTTTTAATATGTCTTGATTTTTTATTTCATATTTATTTATCTCCAACTCATTCTGTTCTCTTCTATTTCCAGCCCCCACTAATATTACGTTTGGGTAGTTTATTGTTCAGTTTCGTTTTTTAGTTTCTTAGTATGTATTGTGTACATCCGGTGGTGGCAGTCATTTCCTTTTCCGGGCACGCTCGTCCGTTTGCAGGCAGGAAAAGTGGTAGGACTTCGATGCCTTCAGTGAAGTACCTAGGTTTAATTTTTATATTTATTTAGGTTCTTATGTGTCCTATCTATCCTTTCCCCGACGAAGGCCTTGTGGCCGTAACGTTGGCTATTTTCTTTGTCTTTTGTCCTCGTAAGACGAATCACCTTTTTCGATTTTTTTCACACCCATCTATCATATGCAGCAACAATTACAGATAAAGCGAAGATAACGAATATTGACAATCAGCACTATCACAGAACAGCTAAAACTGAATTCATCACGTTATCTACTTCTCATATCTGTAATTCATAGGCTAGAAATGGCAGGTTGCTTTACTGAGATTAAACCCTAGCTAAGGCCCCCGACGGCGTTGTGAAACTAATCACATCAGTACATTAACTAGGTAATTCAGATGAATTATTTTAATGCCCTTTGAGCCGTGAAGACATGGCTCTCGTGAGCTTTCATCCCTGAATAAAATTAACAGATAAAGCGTTTTCCCCAACCCTATCCATGACTGAAAGGAACATATCCCAAATAGCACTGCTTACAGTGGATAGCCCACTTCAGTCACAACTTACTATGCGAATGCGCCACTGAGGTAATAGCCCTCAGTTCCTTTTTTTTCCCTCATGTTCCATTCGGCGTGTTATTTTCTCTTCTGCTAGTTCTTTCGCCTCATCTGAGAACACGTCTTATACAAATTAATGTATTAAACTAGGTCATAGTATTCCATTTGAGAATACTTGATGAGAGGTTATAATTAGAAAGGAAAATCCACAGAGAAAAAAAGATCAATGAGAATAATTGCGGAAAACATCACATTGTATCTGGAGAAACACTCGTACATTGTGTGGACTTAAAATATATACATTGGCAGCAACACACATATGATAGGATAATATAAGAAACATTAGGGTTCTCAAGACGCGTCAACAGTGAGAAATGCAGTTAGCGACCCATAGTTAGACTGCTTGCGTCAGGGTCAGCGAACCTGAGCTGACCAAGACTCCACTCCACCTCCAAGTGGTGGTCCTGGAAACAGGCTGCATCACTGCAGTCTGGCTGAGTGAGTAGGGATCGAAGAGGGAAGGCTAACCCGGTCCCAAAAATGCTGTGCTGAAGCCGGATGTGTCGGCCGAAAGGCGCAAATATCGCAGCTTCGCTGTAAACGGACACAACGCAACCAACGTCCTTTTCAGGACGAACGAAGAAGAAGAAGAAGAAACATTAATTGAATGCTTAAAAATGTTTAGATTTGTGTTTCAGTGATCTGAAAACATCAAAATTAAGACATTCCCTGAAAGGAGTGTGCGGGCAGAGACCCTCGGCTTTATGCATTTACGGAATCTCAAAAAATATGAGGAGAAGACGTCGCCGTTGATTAGGTGTCAGATATTAGTATCACACGGTAGCCCTTTATTCTGGAAACTTACCTGATGAATAAATATTAGACAAACATAAAGGTATGTGTTCGGGCACTCGTAAGAAATGAAGAAGTAGAAAACTAGACAACAGAAAAACAACAGACGTGAGTGGCTTAACCAGGACTCGAACCCAGGACCTTCCGTGCGACAACCCCGCCTAGCTATGCAAGCGAATCACACTATCCTCCCTGCCATCTAGACATCACCAAACACCAAAATAGTCAACAGGCCTCGGGTTTCCCTTCCTTATGTGTGTGACCGCATGGCCTTCCACGCTAGCATTACCCCTACTACTTCCCCGCTAAGCATTTATACGTGCTATAATATGCTACATATAAGAATGACAGACCTCAAAGCAAATAAGACGTTTTTACACAAAATGCAGTATCATTCAAAGTTCAGTTGGCAGTCACTGATCTGAGAAGGCAAACGTAGGTCAGTCCCAGATAATAATAACGAATAGGTTTTATGCGCGGAAAGTGGGAAATGAATGTTTGTGTGATCTGGTTTTTTTTTAAATCCAATTGTTAAGTAGGAAAAGATCACACATGTGAAAAAAGTCGAAATAACAGAAAGTCGTGTGCAAAATGTCGAAAACAGAGAGACGTGTGCAGAAATTGTAACGTGTGGAAAAAAAGAATGGGACGTGTGGAAAAAGGCGGGGAAAAAAACAGGAACAGTATAAAAAGGAGAGATGTGGGCGATAATGATGATTTCAGGATTTATGATTCCAAGGATCCCATGATTTTAGACTAGAGGATTTTTTTTTAGATAGCGTTAGGTTAACTTCGTCTTTGAGGATATCAAGACAAGTTTTTTTTGAGTAGACAAGTGTGTATATTATCCAGTTGGATTATATATTTTTCATTTTGGATAAACAACCATCATTTTGTGAAATTTACAGTGTTTGTCTAATGACATCAATAAACTTTAATATAATTTTCTACTGAATTGCTATTTGTGGAAATTTACAGTAATTTCTTTTGGATATACGTTGTTGTGCTTGTCGTAAAAGTTTTGACTCTGTATGACACCACGCTCAAATTTCCCCGCTCATAAACCCGCTATCGTATTTTTAAATCTATAAATAAATATAGTATTTGAAATTTGTCTGAGAGCCCAGTCAAATGTACCGCCAAAAATTTATCTTCTTCTTCTTCTTCGATCCTTAACCACCGACCGTCAAAGCAGTCAGTGGCCATCACGCCTAGTGGCGTCTTGTAGGGCAACAACAAATTGATTCCACTTTGCACGGTCGGTGGCCATCCTTCGTACAGTGCCCCAGCTCTGGTTCATTCTTTGCATCTCAGCCACCACAGTCCTCCGCCAAGTTGTTTTTGGTCGGCCTCTCTTTCGCTTTCCTTCAGGGGTCCAAAGCATAGCTGTTCTTGTGATGGCATCGGGGTCTCTTCTGAGGACATGACCAACCCAGCTCCAGCGTCTGCCAGCTTTTTTTCTTTTTTTAAGCCGAAAGCCGAAAAATTTATCTAGTGTATTTGAATTTGTCTGGGAACCAAGTCAAAATTTACCGCCCCCACAAAAATTATCTAAGAGCATAGTACAAATTTAACAACCAATCAGAGTGCGTATTTTTTTTTTGGGTAAGGATAAAGAAATCTTTTACTTGGTAACAATGCCTCTTTTGTGATTTTGACCAAAAGAAGATATTTTATTTCTTAACAACTAAAGATAATTAAAATGAAAGGGATATCTCGAATTATAGCGCTGATATTGCTTAACACATAAGTATAAAGATTCCCTCATAATAAAATTATATTGACTTAGTAAAATTGATTTTAGTGATATTTTCATATCCGGGTAAGGCCAAATTTAATTACTTAAAAATTACCCAGATTGAAATGCATAGAAATAACCAAGGGAAAACTATATATAACGATAGAGAGCAATTGGCCGTTTAATTATCACTTTTGATAATTAAAATAGGTCCAATAATAGCGGTAATATAAAATATTAAAATTTAGTCAGATTATACAGACACGCTCAGATTCGCAGCAGTCACTAGTCTAAAAATATTTTTTGACTGCGTTTCCGATTGGGCGGATGTAGTTCTATAAATAGTAACAAGGTAGTACGCATTTACTTGAGAGGAAGTGTGTGGGAGATGAGAGTTCCTTATATATCTGGAGCCAGACCCCATCTTCTCAGCCAGGAGTCACAAAGTGGTGATCCTGACGTGTGTTTATGAGCAGCAGCAACATTATAAGCTAAGTCCTTTATAGAGGCCAATGTCAGTTTATCAAACTCATTCACCCAGAGAAATCAAACTAGATTTCAACCCTTTTATGAGGAATAGAGAAGACCTTCCCAAGTAATAAAGAAACTTACAATCTAACTTTAGCAGAAGTTAACCATCAGTTGAACAGAAACTGTGTGTAGTTATTCCAGTGAACTTTCTACAAAATGGACATATGTTTCCAATATATTTATTTTAATTTGTAAATATCATTTTCTTGGTTTTGAGTATTCCTGACCTAAAAAGATTGAGGTTCCGGACAATTAAATTGTACATAAAAATTTCATACAGTCTTGCTTAATAATTTTATTAAAGTTACAGTCTGTTGTGAAATTAATAACTGATATAGTAAACAAAGTACCCCTAGACAATTAGTCAAAACATAACAACAACAATTAATCCTTAATCTTTGTGGGATCTTAAGAGGTAGATGTTAGGGACTCAGAGTACTACATCATCATTATTCTTTTCTCTGGGAACTTACATAGCTGGACCCCACCTTGATTGTCTATACACCCTTGCTCTTTTCCAGAGAAGGGGGTATTACTTATAAGACCAGTCTCTTATCTAACACTATCCTGGTATCCTGTGATACACCTATTTGTCCAGGATAGCCTATACTTTAGTAACATCAAAACCTCTTATGACAGTGCTGAAACTGTTTTGCTTATCACCAAACTTAAAGGGAAGAACAAACCTGGAAAGAAGAAGAAAAATGAGTAAAGGTCAAGTATTACCATCTCTGGCGGAAGGCCAGTTAGCACTTGAACCACAACAACATATGAAGGATTAACTCTAATTGAATATAACAATCAATATAACTAATTGATGCCGCAACCTGCCCTGCCACATGTGTTATCCCGTGATGCAGTGTTTGTAGCTGAAGTTTTCCATCTTGAGCCAGACGTGTAGTATTAGCTGATGTGAGCAGGTGTTGGTATAAGGTTTTTGTAATATTTTCTGAGTCACTAATCATAACAGCATAAATCGATTAAAAAAAAACAAAAAAACAAAAACAAAACTAAAACAAAAACAAAACACGCATACTGTGGCGTTACTTCTAACACCATCACTACCAACAACAACAGTAAGGTTATAGGAAAATGGACAATATTTAAAGATGGCACAGGAAACAGAAATATAACATCTGTAACAGAAATAAAATTAGAACATAAAGGTCAGGAAGTTGTAGAAATATATTTATCTAATATAACATTCGACGTCGTAGTGAGATTGGTGGATAACGAAGAAAAAAAAAACAGTACAAGAACATCTAGTTAAAAAACTGTAAGCTTAGAAGGGCATGATTTGTTGCTTCAAAGTGGGAAATATTTATATTTGGGCGCGAGCAACGTTTTATTGGGCTAGTTTCAACTGTTTAAATGTATTTTTTTAAGGCAATCAGTCGTCAGGCACCTGTACGAAGGCATGCAAACCTGTTTACACCTGCCACTGTAGCAGTGCCAGGGAAAGGCGGGAGGATGGTAGGTGTATAAGTATCTTCTTGGCACCTTACGTTAATTACAGTCTCTTCGAGAAAAAGCTGCCGCTTGAGATGTTACGTCCGAAGTGATATGATGTTGGCCTGTGACTTAGTGGAGTACTATCTCAACTGCAGGTTCTAGGTAAAGGCTTCTGGGCAATAGTCAACTCAGTGATTCTTCCTTATTTTATCTAGACGATCTTACAAGCTTCTTGGAAGACATACCAACATGGATATTGGAGTATGAGCACAACGTACCAACAGCTCTGGTTGAATGAACAAAGAGAACGTTTGTTCTGCTCTACCATTTCTGATAACTTCTCTCTTATCAGTTTCAATTGATTGCAAGAGCTGAGTCGTACACGTTTAGGTAGTCTTTTAATGGGTACAACAGTACAGGACAACAGTTCTTACAGATCGAGTCAACTTGATTCTTGACGTTATCATATCTAATCATAATATCATGTTATGCGAGTAATCATAAAGTTCCACTTACTGTACATCATGAAATCAGCACAACCACGTTCAATGAATCTGTGACCAATACAAACGATAGATGATTACGATGAGGTGTAATAATAAAATCTAAGGACGCACAGTAGATTATTCTAGTGAAAGTTCAGACTTCACCGTGACGTACAAAACAATTTCGTTGCACTTAAACAAATGTCTCAGTCTTTTCGGAGTTCTGCTCACATCTAAATTTGGCTCAAATCTTACTAATAAGATTCTACTCGTTAATTACTCACTATCTCGTCTAGCCTTACAATTTCTACTTCTAGGAAACGAAAATTCCTTCATAATTCTCTTCACTGCACAAAACCTTGGCCTACATACTAAAACGCTGCTTCACCAAAAAACTCGGTGGCCGACTACGTCCTTCTCTTCTAGGTCTTCTCAAGGACTGCCAAGAATCACGTTAGCTTCTCCAGCCTACAAAGCATCAGTCCTATTAATAGTTCATTGGCTACTTATCAGCAAATATTACTTTGTCTCCTAAGTCGAATCGGTGGTTATACTCACCAAGTGAACGTTCAGCCAACAGAATGCATCTGCTGCTAGGTCATTATAAGTCAATTTCGGGTTCTCTAACCAAGTTCGGGTTTTCTTGTCTCTGTTCTGGGATTCGTAAGTGCCATGAGGCCTATGCGGATTGGCCGCCGGCAGCAGACGTCCTTCCAGTTTCACATTTTCACAAGGACTGTCCGGAAAAACAAGTTAACTAAATATCTCCTCTTTGACCCTCAACCAATCATGCCTCTTGATTGGCTATCTTTGTATCGATTGTCCAATCCATTTTATCGTTTTATCGTTGACCACTTTTATTTTTAATGAGCTCTAACGAGCTTGCGGCCAAAAGTCACACCATGCTATTTATAACTCAGCCATGTAGCAATAACCTTGTTACTCGTCTAATCGCGAAGGTTCCAGATGTTATTTTTCCTTAAACCTTAAAACCGTCTATAACTTTAACCTGCCCAAACTTTCAGGGTTCCTTCACATCCTATTCTTCTCGTTTAGTCTTTATGAACAATAAAAGTCCAAACATGACGTTTGTTCTATGTTTGGTTTAAAAGTTACATTTTACAATATCTATGCTTACGTCGCTGGTTCTTATGCTCTATCTTAAATTTCCTGCTACACCACACTTTTTTGGGCCCGTTCGTAAAGAAGAATTTGTCAGCAAAATGGAGACGGAAAGAAAGATTACTTCGATGTCAGATAGACTTAAAACGTCTAATAAGTCAGGTAAAAGGTGACTGAACTGACAGGTTCATCAGTCAAATTCGTGCATTGTAAAACATTAAACTGTTATCACAACTAATAGAACAGCTGACAGTGACTAGTGTGAGTAAATAATTATTGGGGCTACAGTCATCTCCTGAATTAGCTCAGGAGGCGGTGACAAGTTTCTGCTTTTGTGAATGTCTAAATGACACGGGATGGGGAAAATAAGTATAAATAGCATACACTTTTATCTTATCTTCCTATTAGAATATATTTTAAACAAAATGTACAAAGAAAAAAATATTGTTTCTGCTGCACGCAGCATCAGCGTGGCAGATTATAAATGTTACAGTCATACACAACACGTTGTGAGAACTTACAAAAATATTTGGATATCATTGGTTTACCGACTGAATTATGTACCTGTGCATGTTGCGCCTAAGCCAGTGCTTTTCAATCAGTGAGATAAATGAAGATAAAACAACGTACACGGTATCTTCCCTTTCAACTAGACCTCAGAGCTTATAACTAGTGCTAAACAGAGACAATCTTCATTTAAATTAAAATCTAAACTACCTAGGCATTATTTTTGATCGCCGCCTGAATTGGAAAAAAAACAGGTTGACTGAAACCGAATGAGAGCAAGACAAAGAATGACAATTATTGTTGCTGTCGGTTTTGACGGTTTCATAAGACGTAAATCTATTTAATATTTTTTTGATGATCTAAGTTAGAGAATTGTTTATTAACTCCCTGGGACAGGTTGATTTAGGGTTATCTTCCCTTTGTTAGTCATTGTAGTTGACCTGTCTTCAGACGGGGTTAGCTGTTCTCAAATCTGTTCTGTCTACGCATGCGCAAGTTTTTTGGGCGCGAAACGAATAGACTTCCGTCATTGAGTGATGAGCTGGGTTCTGACCGGACGAGTATGTCCGTACTTCTCTGCATTTTCTGGGGAAAAGATAGTCTTCAGTGTGACTGTGATGTCAGTGATTCTGCCCAGAGTTATTCTGTTCGTCAAGAATGACGACAGTTGTTATTAGTGTATTTCTCGGATTCTGTCCACGGTAAAAAGAACTTAATTATTACGCCTAGATTGCAGAACATTTTGTGTCAACCTGTGAGTAGCGCTCACAGTTCTTGAGATGCAGAGTCCATTTTGTGTGCCGATATAGCCACCTAAGACGATTCGTCTAGCTATATTACAGAAGCCCAGTGAAGAGATATTATGTGTCGGCATGGATGATTATACCTGCCTAGGAAGAATACACTGTTGTTTGAATTATTATAGAGGCCCGATATCTCGGCTGATATCTTTGAGCAGAAGAAGAAGTGTCTGGCGTGTGAAGCCAGATGAAGTCTTAATTTTTTGTTAAAACAAGTTCATAGACTTTGATATTGATCAACTGAATCCGCCTTTATCGTGCGGCATATTTGTTGAAAGACTACCTGACGCGTTTAGTCAGGGGTCCTAAGCTACAGTAGGAACGAACGTAAATTGTCCAGCCAGCTTTACTAGCATCTTACAGATGAGCCATGCAAGATTTATGATGCTCGATGTTCATTATTATTTACCTCACATGAAATGTCCATGATCCTTGAGCTATTGACTGTGTCGTCTGTCAGCGTACTGTTGCAGTAAAAAATGTTGGAAAAGTCATCTGTATTATGCACATATATGACTTCTACTTGTGGTGGAGTGAATTTGGTGTAGATGAATAGTAGCCTATACGACTTCGTGTCTACGATCTGCTGTTTCCTACACCCACACCTTTACTCTCTACTACATCTCACTACGAGTACTACACTCCTGAGAAACTACATGTATGCTATTATGTATGAGTGTCTGCATTACACCCCTGGCAGTGCCTCACGCTGTTGACCTAGATACACACAACACTGAACTGTCCAGGTGATCAATGACACGCCCACTCAGTGATACTGCAACGCGGTACACATACCAGATTTCACACGAGCAAACAGACTTTAACATCTAGTTGGTAAACATTCGATTTTTACAATTATAAAAAACCTTGCTGGAACAACTTGGATTGCAGATGAGAAAGTGCTTAAGACGTTGTACACGGGGCGAATGAGGCCAGTCCTTGAATATGGCATAGCAGCATGGGCAACAGCAGCTAAGTCAAACTTCGATAAAATTAGCAGACTCCAAAATCAAGCAATGAGAATTATAACGGGAGGCATAAAGTCAACACCTATAAAAGAACCCGAAAAGATTACATGCCTCCAGCCAATGGAGGATAGAAGAGACTGCAGGGCTCAGCAACAGGCCGTACAATTCAAAAGACTTACAGACCACCCTATGTGCCATAGAATGAATGCTCTTAGAAGGCAAAGACTCAAACGAAGCAACTTTGTAGAATCAACCAAACCACAGATGAGAGCAGTTTTCATGAACGAAATATCCACTATTAAACCCATGTACACTGCACACAATCTTCCAGTTTGGAAACAAAATCGTTTCCCTGAAATGATAGAAAACATTCCTGGAATTGAAAGAAAAAAGAGCCAAACTGCAACAGACAGAAAATCCATAGCGACAAAATACATAGAGAAACATTACCCACGCAACATCTGGACCCATGCATACACAGATGGATCAGCAACAAATGCAACAGAAAATGGAGGTTTGGGTGTCTTTCTGACCTTAAAGCACTGGTGCAGAAAAAAGACTGTCAGTGGCAACTGGAAAGTTCTCAAGTAACTTCAGAGCAGAGGCCTTGAAAACTGCAGCAGAGGCTATATTGACAGAAGAAAGCACAGAGAGACAAGTTGCTTTCTTTACTGATGCACAGTCAGTAATTGCAACGTTGAAAAGCCAAAATAATACAGACCTGGATGACCTCAGAATACACTTGTAGTGCTCCACAAACTTTGTCAACGATTCAAAAGTGTTGGGATCCAATGGATCCCATCTCATTGTAACATTACCGGCAATGAAGAGGCTGACAGAATGGCAAAAGAAGGTTCACATCTACCTCAGCCTGAATCAAGCATAACTTTCGAGGAGGCAAAGAGTTTTATCAGAATCAGATACAGAAACAAATGGGATGTAGAACATCCAGGTCACACACAGAATGATGCTTACTACCAGCTCAACAGAAGAGAACAAGTGGTAATCTTCAGGCTCCGCACAGGCCACAACAGATTGAGATACCATCTATTCAACAAGCTAAAGATAGGAACTACCGATCAGTGTAACTGTCGCACTGATAAAATGACTGCTGAACCTCTGTTTCAAAGTTGTCCCTTATATGTGGTACAGAGAAAGCGCATATGGCCGAGGCCAGTTCCTTTCGTGGAAAAGCTTTATGGGGATTCAAATAGCCTCAAACTGACTACTGCTTTCTTTGAGAACATTCAAGTGGACGTCTGAGAGTGTACGAAGAAGAAGAAGAAGAAATAAGGGAGCAGTAGTATTTAAATGAGTTGTTGTTCAGAATCGACATCACTGCACCCGGACAAACCCCTGGCTGCTCAGTCTTCCTTAGCAAAAGTCGAAGGGTATGAATGCTGACTGTCCATGTAGTGTTATGGTTGACACGTCTGACCTGTGCTCTCTTGCATTTGCTTCTGCTAGTTTTACGTTCGATGCCGAATTCCAGCAGTCTCAGCCTTGTTGATGCATCGACTGCAGAATCGCTCTCCAATAGGCTATCGTTAAATCAGCAAGTGGTGTGTGAATTGTCATTAAAAAGTTGTCACAAGGCTTATTCCAAATCTATGACTATTTAGTGATGTAATTCTTAATACCGGTGCTGCAGTTGAACCGCGATAAACCGCTAATGTAATTTTGGAAACGGGTACACAGTTCTTAAAAGTTGAAAATCGTTGATTGAAATAATAACCGGGCCACATGAAACACTTTAAACGTCAAAGTTTCCAGTGGAAGGTAATAATTTATTAGCCAGGTTTTTTTAAAGTGCTAGTCAAGCGTTAGAATAGAAGGGTATGTTTAATCTATAGAACTGCGGCCTAATATAGCCAACTGACCTTGTGTCTAGATTGCACATACGTGATAAAATTGTAACAATAATGGTGTACAGTGAAAAACCTACTTTCGACGGCATAAATACAATTAATGCCACGTGATTCTGATGAAAGCAGGTGTGATGAGTTACTGTTATTTTTATTTTCAACTCGCCCCATTTTTTTGGTTCCATTTATTTATTTTTGTTCTTAAATTATTTATTCTTAGGCGTTCGAGTGCGTTATTAATTCTGGGTTATTTTTATGGCGGTTGGATTAATCAGACAACCTTCACCAACCCTTTTATTTGTGGGGATGGGGGAAAGCACGACCCAGGAGGGAACGCGGAATCAGTGATTCATTCTGGTAGATAGGAGGTCAGTAGCGTTACAGAATATTACGATAATTTCGGCGAGTGAGCTGAAATAATTTTGCGATTGCTCGGTCAACAATGAGTCAGAGGTTAGCTTATGATATGATTGGGTGGGTTCGATTTAATTTATGTGCAGGCATGATAGTAGGCCAAAGGTTGGCTAAAAGCGGTTCCTGGCAGCGTCTGTCTTGCATCAGGCTATTAGCAATATATATAGTGAGCGCCAAAAGCATTTATCGCTCACTAGTTCAAGAATTTTCTGCCGTGAATACGCACCATTGCAGTCTGCCCGGTCCGGGAAATTCGGTAAAGTTGGGTATGTTCATAAATTAATAGTTGTTTAGGAAGTTTTTTTTCTATAGGATTTTAGCACGTTAGAGTAAGCTTTCTTCTGGGATTAAATTTAATTTTTATTAGTCAAGAGTTGCCATCAATTGCGGACTTATACAAAACTAGAGCCAGTGTAGTGTGAGTTTTGTCTATAATTATAATATGTATAAGCTAGCAGTATCTATGATTTGTGTATCGGTTTTTGAGATAATTAACTGCATGAGGTTAGGTGCTAAGTTAGACGGGAGCTCTGTGTATTGTAATAATGAGGTTCGAGTAACCGCATTTGATTATGATAATCTGTAGTGAATATACGCGGGTGTGGTCTGTGTGTTAATAAGTTGTGCTATTTGGTAATGTACTCAGAAGACAAGGGGTGAAGGGGGTATAATATTAACATAGATGGTGTATGTATAAGTGTGTTAAATAATTTTATTAATTTGATAACATTCCCGGGGCAGTCTTTAAGAAGAATAGGGCTGGAAAATTATTCAGTACAGAGGGATATTAGCTTCACGGAAGCGATGTTGTGACGCCTACGAGATCACGCACACAAAAGGATCAGGTCAGCACGCGTCTGGGTTTAACGTAACAGACAGCGAGTAATTTGTGCGGGGGAGAGATAGGAGGGAGCTGTAATTTAGTCTGACCCTCGGGCAGAAATCTCTGTTTATTTCTTGTGTGTAGGAGAGATTTATTATTTTTGGGGACACCAGGGTGTAGATGAATCTTGGGTGTTAATGTGTTATGGATTAGGTAATTTTGAATTGCTGTATAGATGTTATTTTTGTTTTACAGCGATTCACGTCGAGGAGGTTGTAGATAACCCTAAGCCTACCACGGACTTTGCCTTCTCAGGAGAGAGAGGCACGAGACATCGGTGTAATTGAAGAAAACTGGGTACGCGCTTGTACCTGGCGCCCAGTTACGTCTGCAACACTGAGAGGAATTAGAAGTTCTCTTGACGTGAGGTAACCTATGCCTCAACGGGGGACTTGCCACTAAATAGCTCGTAAAGGCCCAATACAAAAACAGGCCACGTTGCCTGGTGTTGTTTACATACTGCCACAATAATGCAGTTGGCCTAAACCCGAAGCGGGTTAACTCGGCGGTTTGAAGAATTGAGTGTCATCAGCAGTGATAAAATCTACAGCCTTAGGCAATTAAATATCTATCTAATTACTAAGGCCTTCTTCATCAGTATTAGGGAACGGAGAGAGGGAAAACATGCCTTTCTAAATGCTAACGGGAGGAGGTGTGTGACGAAAAGCAACTCATCGGAGCCTCAGACGAATACGATAGCGTCAGAAAGGCACTGAACAGAACGATACGAGAGAGAGAGAGAGGAGTTTAGCGAGGAACAGTAGCGTTAGATAGAAATACTTAGAGGACAGCCTCTGAGTTAGCGCTGCAGAATCCATTAGTATAGCATTTCAGTGTGGTGTATTAGCTAGGTGTGCAGGACCGCCTAGAGCGCCTTTGAGACAGTGTAGTCATTTAGTTTATAAATCTTCGGCGGGACAGTGTGTTTAATTAGTAACAATAGTGTAGTCAGGAGTGGTGGCTCTTACTTAGAGACCCCCACCCATTATATTTCTTTATCCTTAGTTGTTTTCGTGCAGGTGTGAAAGAGAGCGTGGTAAAATTTTATATTGTGTCTTTAACTTGATTTGCTCTTTTTTTTTCAGGTTGTGCAAACTCGCACGTAATTGTTGTTTGCTGTGGTATTGATTTTGTTGTTTAATAAACTATAAAATGTTTACTGGATCAGTTTATCTTTAACTATAATGTACTTGTATGCTTTGACTGTATAGTGGTGTCTGTGTGACCTTTCTGGTAGTCAGAGGTGGAGAGACAGTAGCTAGTACATAAGTCACAAGTGGCGAGGGAGAGTCAATCTAGGTTCTCACCCTTGAAGCTATAAGTCTCATCCTTACACATTCACTGTAATTCTCATCTTAATCTATCTTGTCAGACTTTCCTCAAAATTGGTGTCTTGTCTCTGTACTCAGACAGACTCTAATTACAGCCACGTTGTGACAAGTGGGCGGCATTGTCGTTGGGATCATATCTGAGATCTTGCTTAAGATTCATAGATTGTTTCTTGGTGAGGAAGTTCTCTGAGAATAGATTTTTCTTTATATAACCCCTAGACTCTGAGCTGTTAAAAGTGATCCAGTCAAAAGTTTTTTCCACGGGTTGCATGCATTATAGACTACAGTAATTGTATTAAGGCTTTAGATGACACAGAGGTAATTGATGGCTAACAGTGATTTTTTTCTCTAACAAGAAGGTAATTCCAGGTTGTAGGGTAGCTTCATAAACATTTTTTCAGGTTCCTAGTGGGCAACGGAGTTAGAGGTGGCAATTATTACTCAGATTAGGCACTAGTCTGAGTTTGGGTTGTGTTAGAGACAGCGGATATAGAGGGAGTATTTCCAAGTAGGTAACGGGAAGTTTTTTTTTGTTCCTTTTCCTTTCTGTCCTTCTCTATATTTGTGAGGTTACTGCAGATTTTACAGGTTACGAACTGCCTGGCGTGAGGCCGTTAAAGATATGGGAATGTGTGATGAGTTACTGTTTTTTTTTATTTTCAACTCGCCCCATTTTTCTTTTCCATGTAATTTATTTTGTTCTTTAATTGTTATTAGACGTTCGAGTTCACTAGTTATTAATTCTGGTTTAGTTTTTTCTTGGACGAGAGGATAAATCCGACCACCTTCACCTACCTTGTTTATTTGTAGGGATAGGGGGAAGCACGACCAAGATTAACGCGGAACCAATAAAATTATTCTGGTAGATAGAAGATCAGAGGGTTACTTAATATTACATAGTATTTCTGCGCATGAGCAGAAATAATTTTGCGCTTTCGCTAGGTCAACTCTGAGTCATAGGTTAGTTTATGATATGATTGGGTGGTTCAGATATAATTTATGTGGAGGCATAAAAATAGGTAATAGGTTGGTTGAAAGCGGTTGCAGATAGATAGACGCGAACGCGATGACTCACCGCGTCTGTTATTGCATCAGAAAAATTCATATTATAAATAGTGAGTTTCAAAAGTCTTTATCGCTCACTAGTCCCAAGAATTCTGCCGTGAAGAAGCGTCATTATATCGTCTGCTCAGTTCGAGATATTCGGTATTATTGGGTATGTTCATAACTTAATTAGCGGTGTAGAAAGATTATTTTTTATAAGAGCTTAGCATTAGAGTAAGCTTTCTTCTGGAATTTAATTTAATTTTTATTAGTCAGGAGTTCCATCAATTGCTGACTTATACAAAACTATAGAGGGTAGTGTAAGTTGTGTCTATAATTTTTCTATGTATAAGTTAGCAATATCTATGAGTGTGTAGAGGCTTTTTGAGATAATTTACCTGTATAAGGACTAAGCTTGGTATAATGTAACTATGAGGTCCGTGTAACCACATTTGATTATTGATAATTTGTAGTGTATATACGCGGGTATGGTTGTGTATTAATTTGTTGTGTTTATTGGTCTTGTAGTCAGGAGACAGGGGTGCAGTGGATTTAATATTTCAGAGATGGTGTAGTAAAAGTGTGTTTAATCATGGAGTTTAATTGATAACCTTCCTGGTTCAGTCTTTAAGAAGTTAGGGCTGGGAAATTATTCAGTACCGTGATTTTTAGCTTGTAGTAAAGGGGTGTTTCTTCTGGGACGCCTTTCAGCGAGATAAGCACACAAAATATTCAGGTCAGCTCGAGTCTAGGTAACGTAACAGACAGCGAGTTAACTGGTGCGGGAGAGAGATAGGAGAGAACTGTAAATTAGTTCGACCCTTGGGCAGAAATATTTGTTTATTTCTTGTGCGCAGCTTGTATGTAAGGGAGATTTATTAGTTTAGGGAACACAAGGGTGTAGATGGAGTTAGGTGGTAGGGTGTTATGTATTAGAAGATTTTGAATTGTTGTATAGATGTTGTTTATTTTTGTTCTACAGCGTCAAGGCTGGGTGGTGGAGGTTATAGATAGACCTAAATCTACCACGGACTTTGCCTTCTCAGGAGAAGTATGCACGAGACGTCAGTGTAATTAAAGACAACTCGGTACGCGCTTGTACCGGCGCTCAATTACTTCTGCAGCACTGAGAGAAATTAGAAGTTTCTCTTGAAGTGAGGAAACCTATGCCTCAGCAGGAGACTTGCCTCTAAATAAAGGAGCTATTAGCTCGAAAAGGCCACACCAAACAGGATACGTTGCCTGGTGTTTGTTTACACACTGCCATAATAAAGCAGTGGGCCTAAACCCGAAGCGGGTTAACTCGGCAGTTTGAAGAATTGTCATCAACAGTTAAAACATCTGCATCCTTAGGCAATTTCATCGCTATCTTATTACCAAAGCCCTCTTCATCAGGAAAGGTGAGAGGGAAAACATACCTTTCCAAATGCTAACCGGAGAGGAGGTGTGTGACGGAGAAGCAACTCATCAGAGCCTCAGACGAAGACGGTAGCGCCAGAGAGGCACCGAGCAGAGGCAGAGGAGAAAGGAAGGGGTTATAGAGGACCAGTAGGGTCAGATAGAAATACTTCGAGGTCAGCCTCTGAGTTAGCGCCGAAAAGTCAATTAGTGTAGCAGTGCTTGTGGGATATTTGTTATTTGTGTAGGACAGCCTAGAGCGTTTTTTTTAGACAGTAGTTATTTATTTATATCTTCAGTGGGACAGTGTTAGTAACTATAGTGTAGTCAGGAGTGGTGGCTCTTACTTAGAGACCCCCACCAAGTATATTTCTTTATAATTAGTTGTTTCATGCAGGTGTGAAAGAGAGTGTGGAGTTTTTTTTATATTGTGTCTTTCACTTAAATTGTTCTTTTTTCAGGGTGTGAGAACTCGCACTTTTTTGTTTACTGTGGTATTGATTGGTTGTTTTAATAAACTATAAAATGTATACTGGATCAGTTTATCTTTAACTATACTGTACTTATATGCTTTGTCTGTACAGTTGTGTCTGTGGAATTTAGTGAAACCTTATCTCCTTTCTGGTAGTCAGAGGTGGTGAGACAGTAGCTATTACATAAGTCACAAGTGGCGAGGGAGAGTCAATTTCGGTTCTCACCCTCGAAGCTATAAGTCTCATCCTTCCACATTCACTGTATTCTCATCTTAATCTATCTTCTCAGACTTTCTCATAACTAGTGTCTTGTCTCTGTACTCAGACAGACTCTTACTAAAGCCACTTCGTGAGAGAATAGATGAGGCCGAGACTACGGCATACATGATGAGGGAGAAGGATAACCACGATCAGAGGAACGAGAAGATGGAGAAAGAGGAAAGGGACCGGCAGGCCGAGATGGACATGAGAAAAAAGGAAGCAGAGGAAAGGGAGAGGGCAGCAGAGAGACAACATGAACTTGCCATGCGTTCTCTGGAACTACAAAGTAGGGCCTCTGAGGGCAGTTCGGCGAATGGAGACTCCACCAGAGCAGTGGCGGCAGACCCCTCAGGACACGGAGGCCCCCAGCTGGCAGCCATGAATTTCCCGTTTGACTCTGTCCCTAGTGGGAACGAGAAAATTGACTTTTTTTGGAGAAATTCGATCGGATGGCGACGGCATATGGATTAGATGGAAGTCTTTGGTGTTTAAAGTTGTCTCAGTCCCTAACAGTTCATGCGTATGACATTTATAGCAAGAGGATCATCGAAGACCAGAATAATTTTGAAGCACTACGTACCGCTTTGTTACAAAGCTTCCAGTGGACCCCACGAAAGTGCCAAACTATGTTCCGGGAGAGCCGGCTGGAAAACGGAGAGAGTTTCACCCAATTTGCGGAAAGATTGAGGACTTATCTTGCTCGATGGCGGGAGTTGGCAGGACTGGCAGAAACGTACGAAGGTATGGAAGAGTTGGTAATGACGCAACAACTGAAGGCAACCATGTCTCCGTACTTGAGGCGGTATCTGGCAGAGCATGGCGCCTAGCAACTCAATCAGATTATTGTCTTTGCTGAAAGGTTCCAGACGGCACAGGCCAAAATACTTGGCCAGAAACGGAAAAACCCCGATCCGCCACCCAGAGGAAGTAACGCCTCTACCTGTAAGCCAACGAAGGGGCCAAATGCTAGAGAGCCCTACTCATCGTATTTTAACTCCGCAAGGCCACCCAACCAGCATAATAAACGGGACGAGACAAGAAGTGACACTGCCCGAAAGTACGTACCTGGTCGGCAGTGGGGCGGCAGAAGTAATTATAGCTCGCAGTGGAGACAAGGGGGTAGCCGGGAAAACCCCCCGAAGAGAGTGGCATGTTTACAAACTCCTACACGTGACTCGGAGAAGGAGAGGGGCTCTCAGACTGGAGGTGACCGACCTTCCTTGAGGGGAATAGTAACGGTAAATGGGGTTGAAACGGAGTATCTACTTGTTACAGGATTGAGCTTCGAATGTCTCGTGGGCCATCATCTAGTGAAGGCCGAACAGATGACTGGAGAATTTGTGGAGATTTGTGGGGTGTTGAGAGGAGATGCTTCGATGCGACTCCCGGTAGCGCAGATAGAGATAGTGTCGAAGTATGTTAGGGGCACGATCAAGGCGGCAGTAATGGAGGGGCCCCTTTATGAGGTCATTTTAGGGTGTCGGTATGTGTACCTAGAGGACCCTAAGGAACCGGAAATCGTAGCCGCAGTGGTTACTAGGGAACAAGCCAAGAAGGAACGAGAAAATGAGGCCCCTACAAACCCGTTGCCCAAGGAATTGAAGGGAGGCCCAACAACAGGATCCGACATTGGAGGCCTGTTTTAAGAAATTGCCCACTTCTAAGGACCCCAAATAAAAAGGGAATTTCTTTACAAAAGAAGGGCTGATTTATCGAAGGGAAGGAGGGGAAGAGCAGGGCCATAACCAACTGGTAGTGCCAACCCAGTATAGGCCACAAATTTTAGAAGTGGGGCATGCGCTTCCATTTAGTGGGCATATGGGACAAGGGGCCACCATACATAGAACATCGGCCCATTATTATTGGCCGGGAATGACGCTGGATATTATAAGATTTGTAAAATCTTGCGCCCAGTGTCAGAGAGTAGCACTCAAACACTGGACTCCGCCAGTTCCGTTGGGAGAGATGCCCATCGTGGGTACCCATTCGAACGAGTGGCGGTTGACATAGTAGGCCCCTTAGAAAGAACTAAGCGACGGAACAGGTTCATTCTGACGTTAGTCGATGTGTGCACCATGTGGGCAGAGCAATCCCACTGGCTGCCACGGACTCGAAGCATGTCGCAGAAGCCTTGGTGCAAATCTTTGCGCGACTGGGAAATCCTTAGCAAGTGTTGACCGATAATGGATCCCAGTTCCGCAGCTCGTTGATGGTGGAGATCTTCAAGATTCTCAGGGCCCAGAATATACATACCAGTCCATACAACCTGGCCGGAAATGGAGTAGTGGGGCGGTTCAACGGCAGCCTGATGTTGACGCTTCGCAAGTTAGGGCAGGAACGGCCAGAGGATTGAGACCTTTTTCTTCCCGCGGCACTGTTTGCTTATCGAGAGGTCCCACAAGCTTCTACAGGCTTTCCGCCAGCCACCTTATTATTTGGTCGACCTATCAAGAGCCCATTGGAGGCCTTGCTCAGGTCGTTGACAGATCAGAAGGCCGATGAGACAACGGTGTCGGCCTCTAAATATGTAGAAGAGCTGAAGGAACGGCTACAGTTAGGCTGGAACTTGGCCTCAGCTAACCTCCGTAAGGCTCGTGTAAAACAGGCGCAAAGATACAACAAGATGGCAAAGGAAAGAGAACTCCAGCCAGGGGAGAAGGTCGTGTTGTTACTTCCCACGGGGGACAAATAACTGCGCATTGGATGGCAAGGGCCATTCGAAGTCTTGGATACAATTTCTAACACCAACTATAGGATCTTTATCAGATGAAAAATGAAGAAATACCATGTAAATCTCCTTAAGAAATTTTTAGAACGGACTCCACCGTCCCAAGAACACTTACTAGCGGTGGCAGTAGCTATTGAGGAAGAGAACGAAACGGAGAATTACTGGGAATACCCCATTGCAACATAAAGAGTCGTACCGAGACGTGAAATTTGGGGACACTCTTTCAGCTCGGAGCTGTATTAGAACAATATACAGACGTTTTGACGGATAAGCCCGGGCTTACACATCTCCTTGAGTATGACATGAAATTAAAAAACAACACACCGGTACGGACAAAAATATATCCGGTCCCGTACGCCAAAGCCGCCGCGTTACGGGAGGAAGTAGAAAAACTGCTGGCAGCCAACATTATTACAGAAACCACTTCCCCATACAGCTCTAGTGTGGTGCTGTTACAAAAACCAAATGGCGAAACTCGGCTGTGCATTGATTATCGCTTGCTTAACACAGTGACAGAATTTCAACCGGAGGCCCTCCTTAGCCCGGCGGAACTTTTTACCAAACTGAGTAAAGCAAAAATCTTGTCCAAAATAGGCTTGAGTAAAGGCTATTATCAGATTCCGGTAAAAAAGGAAGTCAGGCCGATGTTGGCCTTTAGCACTAGTGAGGGGCATTACACTTTTAACGTCATGCCATTTGGACTACATAACGCCCCTGGTGCCTTCACACGAATGATGAGGAAGCTTTTAGGGCCGTTGCAAAACCGCCACATTCATTATTTTATGGATGATATACTAATCTCAACAGACACGGAGGATGAACATGTAGCAACCGTCGCCTTGCTCCTCAGGAGGCTGAAGGAAGCGGGGCTGACAGCCCGCCCGAGTAAATGTTTACTCGGCTTTCACACCCTAGACTTTCTAGGGCACACTATCGCTCACGGATGCATGTGGCCGCTGACCAAAAATGTAGACAAAATACGTAACGCAGGTCGCCCCATCACAAAAAAGGATACGCAATCATTTCTCTCTTTGTGCGCCTACTACCAGAAATTCATTCCTAACTTTAATAGTCTAACGGCACCATTAACTGACCTCACCCGGAAATGTCAACCTGATAAAGTCAGTTGGACAGCTGATGCGAGAGTGCTTACACCACTCTTAAGGAACGGCTGACCAGTTCTCCTATATTACAGCTTCCGGACCTAATGAAACCCTTCGTGTTAAGAGTGGACGCCAGTGCCATAGGGATAGGATCCACTTTGTTGCAACCAGATGAAACTCTGCAGGGAATGTTGTTTCTAATTTTCTACGCAAGTAGAAAACTAAACGCTGCTGAAAGGAATTATTCTACAATAGAAGGGGAGTGCCTTGCCCTAATTTCCGGGATTCGCAAACATTACGAATATCTTTATGGCGTCACGTTTGTAGTGCACAGCGACCACGCCCCCTTTGCGTTTTTGGGCGCCAACAAACACAATAATGCAAAAATCATGAGATGGGCTGTATTGCTAAGCATGTACTCATTTTCGGTACAATAATCCCTGGAAAGGATAATGTGGGAGCAGATTACTTAAGCCGGCACCTAGCTCCCGAGGAGAACACTGAAGAGAAAGGGATAGCGACAGGGATCTCTACGGACTTAAATAGGGGCAAGTATGAAAAGGAATTGCTGGAGAGTTACAGAGAAAGAAATGTCGAAATTGTCCTCTTTTCACACAACATGCCTAAGAAAAAATTCACCGAATCTTTTGGCCGAATACCATCACCAACCAAGATCTGCTTACTCGGAGCAAGCAAGAGGACATGCATACCATCATAGCTGGCAGACGCTGGAGCTGGGTTGGCCATGTCCTCAGAAGAGACCCCGATGCCATCACAAGAACAGCTATGCTTTGGACCCCTGAAGGAAAACGAAAGAGAGGCCGACCAAAAACAACCTGGCGGAGGACCGTGGAGGCTGAGATGCAAAAAATGAACCAGAGTTGGGGCACTGTACGAAGGATGGCCACCGACCGAGCAAAGTGGAATCAATTTGTTGTTGCCCTACAAGACGCCACTAGGCGTGATGGCCACTGACTGCTTTGATGGTCGGCGGCTAAGGATCGAAGAAGAAGAAGACAGAAGCAATGGTTTTAGTTTACAGTCCCCACTAGCATTAGAGCAAAATAAGAGTGTTATTGTTGGGGTAGAATTAGTAGTATATCTTCTCCTCGCCGAGTTCTTCTTTAAATCATCAAGTAGCTAGTTCTTGGCTTCCAGCTTGTCTATGGTATATTTTTTAACAGGGCTCTAAGTCCAACTTTTTAAAACAGCCTTAGAACGTGTAATCAGTCTTCAACAGTCAGAAACTTGATAAGGCCAGTTTGACGTTGAAGAACACATAATCACTTTTAATATAGGACGAAGCTCCTTATATATTTGCATCGAATATATATTAATCAATGGCATTCACTAGCCAGTCCATGAAACCAGTCTATCGTCACTTAGACTAAGGACAAGATGTCTTATGCCTACTGCTGAAATCTTTAATGAAATAGTTCCACACTCACTCCTTTCTATTGAGCATTCGCTTGTCCATTTAAATATAATCAAGCATAGACTCCATACTGTAGGACGACCTAGCTGATATAAACTCACAGAGACTCTATCACAAGAGTACACTTTCTGGAGCTCGTCAAAAACACGTCTTCTCACACATAGTAATACACAGGGAAAAGAGGACGCATACTAGCTCAGATTTGCCACGCAAAGCCGGCAAAGAATCGTCTGCCAAATATTAGCAGACTATGTGACGTACTTCCGGAGTAGTCCAGGCAACGCATATCAACAAGGAAGTATGTATACAAACCATGTCGAGTGCGATAAAACCGGTTATGATTTTACGCATAACAACTATTCTCCCCTCCGGCCAATAATGGCAACGAAGTTGTCATTATTGCTATTGTGAGAAACCACAACTAAGGTTAGCAAAAGGTAACATTACATGTCACTGTTGCTATGACCATGCATAGACCTATGTTTGTGCCGTAATGTAGGCAATTTAACACACGAGGTGTGGAAATCCAGCATGAAATGCTAATACCACTGTCTACGAAAAGCTCAAAGCAATTTCTCATCATAATGACGTACTATAGCAAACATCAGTCAACATATAACAATAATAATCATAATATACCATGCATTCTCACACTTCAGTCTGTCAGAAAACCCCTACTGTTCAATGTCATGTCACCTAGTTAATTAATGTCACTTGAAATTAACATTAATGCTAAGTGTATATAATAATCATATTCCATCATAGAAGACGTAAGACAGACACTTGACACACACAAAATGTTTGACTGTTACACATTGTCAAATACATAAATTTTTGTGTGATAGTGAATGGTATGTCAAATTGTATCATATACCTAATATGAACAACGAATAATGAATCAACTTTATAATAGCGTACACTGCGCTTTAATATCTAACTCATAAGTGTCAAAGTAATAATCTTTTGTGTTGAAAAGTTAATTAATATAGTAAATCAGTATGCCTTTTCCACTCTTGTAGAGAAAAAAGCTATAATTTCCAATACAGTCAAGTCCATTCCGTGCACACAATCATATAGTGCTTGAAGTTTCATGTAGAAATTCCATCTTGAATGTGTCCATGATTGTTGTCTTTTTAATAGTATAAGACAAAAAAACCATAAGTACGCAAACTCTGACGTAAAATCACGAAGAAAAGTTGCGTATCAATCTCATGGTTAACTCCCTTGAAATCCTGGTATGAGCTTCATTTAAAAGTTGTCTCCCTTGATAGTACAGCATAAAGTCTCATGACTGTTAATGCGTATATTTCAAAACTGTTCCGAACTGAATCAATCGAAACATTTGCACAAATTGTTTTCTTGACAACTGGTAGTTGACGTGTGCATTTGAAGATGAATGTATGTTGTGTCTATGCAATGTCCGAAGTAAAACGATATGTCACACGCTATGAAGTGATCCATAATTAAGCATCATCATGTGGCTGTGCGGGTGGCATTGCTGTAACATCACCGTGACAAAAGTACAATCTGGTGGTTCTTGGTGCGAACTGTTTTGAGCACTGAATCTGTGAATGTAGATAGTCTGACTACATTGCATTATGTTGATCATCTGAACTTGTGGAGGCGATGGATGATGGAGCGTCCTTGATGCATCTGGACAGCACATCGGCGACGACATTGAGATTTCCCTTTATTGATCTAATGCTGTAATCGTACGGCTGTAAAGCCAGGCTGGCTCTAGCTGCCTTTGGATTAGTAAAACGAGCTGTCTGTAAATAACCCAAAGCTCGTTGATCAGTCTCAAGAGTGAAGTGAGCTCCCAAGAGGTATCTTTGAAGTTTATTGAAGGCGAAAACGATAGCTAGCAGCTCTCGTTCTACGATTGGGTACTTTTGTTCTGTGGGGGTTAACTTCCTGCTCACATACATAGTAGGGTGCATGTGGCTTTCAAACTCTTGCATTAGTGTTCCCCCTATTGCGATATTGCTGGCATCGACTATGAGAATGAAAGGAAATCGAATATCAGGCAATCGCAATATTGGCGATTTAGAGAAAGCATATTTTATCACGTTTAATGCATCATGACATGCATGTGTTGTCGTGAAACGAATGTGTGTAACCCCACTACTTTGTTAAATCATTATGTCGGGATACAAATTTGCCCCAGCTAATCAACGCACAGTTGCTGAGCCGGAATATATTACCTGAAGTTACGCCAGGAAAAAAAAACTTAAGCCCGCGGCCATCTTGTTCACGCAAGATGGCGGATGAAAACTGAATAAAATTAGGCTGTACGAGCAAAAGACTAAACCGAAGGAAACCAATCAGCTTGCTCCGTCAGGAACCAACCAAAAGCTTTGCTTAAGCATTCACCTACCTATATAATCGGGCGAGATTTTATGCAAAGGCACGCAACCAGACACGACGCCAGAGATACCGACCGACTGAAGAGGAGAGAAGCTGTCACCCTTGATTTATTGCTTACCTGAGGGCATTGACCTGCAGTCTGCTTCACTAGTCGAGTCAAAATCTGGCCTGTTTAAATCTTGGAGGGTAAATTTAAATTTACTATAAACTGGTAGGAAAATAGGCCTACAGCAGATACACCTGTATATATATATACTTAACATATATTGTTTTAATAGGAAGGTATCAGTTTACTGATTGTATCTTGGGGAAATTAGGTATAATGATTTTATTTCCTAATATGATTGAATAGACGAAGACTAGGACTCATACTTCAATCTGTTGTCTCCTATAACTTCAGTCTATTGTCTCAGATAACTCCAAACTGAAATATAACCAAAACAGTCCTTGTTAGGACTCAATCTATTGTCTCCTATATCTCAATCTATTGTCTCCTATAACTCAATCTATTGTCTCCTATAACTTCAGTGTTATCTCAGATAAAACCAACTGCAATATAACCAAAACAGTCCTTGTTAGGACTCAATCTATTGCTTCACATAACTCAATCTATTGTCTCACATAACTTCAGTCTATTATTTCAGATAAAACCAACTGAAATATAACCAAAATAGTCCTTGTTAAGACTCAATCTATTGTCCCATATAACTCCCACCTGATATATATCACCAAACAGTCTTCGTCTCATATACTCCTATCATAAGAACATAACAATATTGTTAGGATATATGTTACCAGCTAGTATAGCACTTGTCAGAGAGGGCCTGGTATATTATAGGGGGAAGAAAATGGTTGTATCACACCTAGGTGTACATATTATTGGATGTATTCATGTATTGAATATATATTATGGGATATATTCATGTATTGACTTTATTGGATGTATTCATGTATTGAATTTATATTATTGAATGTATCCATGTATTAATTTATCAGAAAGAAGGTTTTGCAAGTAGACACCTGTCTTGTCTCGCTATTGCTAAATCATACTGAGCCATGTTGTCATTCATCCTACATGCAGACACCCGAGGCACACGCTCATTTCATCCACATTAGAAATAGGTGGGCTTGATGACAGAAATTAGCCCCTATTTTTCCTTGTTACAGGTTTTATTCGTGTCATTAAAAACTGAGATCGTGGGTCGTCATTCCAGCTGCCTGGAACTCCGCAGGAGCATAGAGATTGCAAAGAATCTTCATCTTTGGTCCCCCTCAGTCTTGGGTGGGCTAAAGGAACGATCTTCAGCCGGTTTTGTGTCAACCAAACCAAGAACTTCTAAGAGATGAGTACACATTAGTACCATTTCTGTCAGCATTGTGAGCAAAAGCTAGTGTCAGTGACGAGAAAGTGATTTTAACGTAGAAAGAGACAATAATAACAGCATAGCTGATAAATGTTATATACTTAATTAACAGCACAGCTGATACATTTACTATAAGTGATTAACAGCACAGCTGATATAAATTTGTTTCCTATAATTGGAAAACTTGTAATATATATATATATATATATATATATATATATATATATATATATATATATATATATATATATATATATATATATATATATATATATATATGTGAATCATTTGTAAAGTTACAAATCCATTACATTTCATTTTTCAACATTCACCCTTCAGCACAAGAGTAGATAGTGTATATACTAAATAAATAATAAGGAAATTGTATTTGAACGACTTGTCAATTTTATCTTTGTTCTGTTTCCTTGTTTATTAATATCACAGTTAGTTACACAGCGGAGGTGGCACTTTATGTCGGTCTCCTCTCTACTATTGTTTCGAGATCAGAACATTCACAGCCGTAACTAATTTGTGATACCAGTAGTTCTCTCAGACACTGGGACTTCACCATTTTCTGCAGAAATTCTATTTCTGTAATTTTCAGTACCATACTGATCCTACAGCCAAATAAAACCTCACGCCACTTGTGTCCAAATTACTTTCTTTGCTGCGTCTTTCTTCAGCAACGCAGACAAAACTGAGGTTAAATCAGAAAAATTTGGTAGAAATCGCCTATAAAAATTGATCAAACCCAAAAGACTTCGAACTTGTTTTTTTGTTAGAGGAATATCCAGATTAAGAATTTTGGAGACCGTAGAATCTTCAGGTTTTAAGACTCCACCTCCAACCTTGTGACCGAGAAAGGTAATTTCCGAAAAAACCTATTTTAGTCTTAGAAGGTCGAGCAGTAATATTATGACATCGTAAGGTATCTAACCAAGAATGAATACCGTTGATATGATCATTCCAAGAATGATGGAACAAACAAATATAATCTATGTAGGTAGTCAAATCCTCACGATCAGAAAATAGTCTCCGCATCATGCGTACAAACCAAGCAGGAGCGTTAACAAGACCAAAAGACAAATAGTTAAATTGAAACAAACCTAAAGGTGTAGCGAAAGCTGTGTAAGGTTTAGATTTGTCAGATAAAGGAACCTGCCAATATCCCTTAGATAAGTCAAACTTAGTGAAGAAAGTGGCAGTAGATAGTCTGTCAAGAAGAGATTCGAGAACGGGAAGAAGTTCCGCGTCTCGAATAGACACTGCGTTTAATCGTCTAAAATCAATACAAATTCTTATAGATGTGTCCTTTTTCCTGATTAACACCATAGGAAAGCTATATGGTGAATTAGACGGTTCTATTATGTTTAATTTAATCATCTGTTTTATCTCATCCTGTACCTGAGATTGCAAATGAATTGGGATAAGATACGGTTTCAGTTTGATAGGTCTGAAATCCGTTAACATGATATCATGTTAAATGACATCAGTATGCCCAGGAATATCCGTGAGCACATCAGAAAAAGATTGTAGTAAGTCAGAAATCTGATCTTTCTGATTAGAATTCAATGTAGGATCAATGGAAACATCTTTCCAAGATTCAGTCGCCAACAGATGAATATCAGGTAACGATAGAATAGGTTCACCATCATCAGCAAAGTCCGACGTTTCCTCTTGAATTACTGCCAAAGAAGAACGACGATCAATAGATTCGTCAATAACTTCAAAGATAGGACGTAGATGTGGTGGTCTAGTTTGAAACTGTTGTAACATATTAATGTGAAAATTTTTTCTTTTCCTTTCACATCTACAACATAGTCGACATCTGATAATTTGTTTATGATTTTGTAAGAACCTTTCCTAGAAATCAGCAATCTATTTTCCTTGTTGGGAAGCAACACAAAAGCTTCGTCTCCTGGCCATAATTGGCGCAGTTTACTGTTTTGATTAAAAAACAGTCAAGCCTTTGATTTTGCCCTTTCCGACGACTGCACCGCTATTTAGCATGCGTCAGTAATATTTTGCCTTACATTTACGACATATTGATAAGAGGATTGAACCTCCTCGTCTATATTTGTACCAATAAGTAGTTGTTTTAATATAGCCATGGGACCTCGTGACTTTGCACCATACACCAACTCAAAAGGGGAAAATCCCGTACTTGAATTGGGAATTTCTCGGTGGGCAAAGAGAACAGCTGGCAAGATTCGATCCCAATCTTGCGGATATTTCGCTGTAACTCTATCGAGCATTTGCTTTAAGGTCCTATTAAATATTTATATTTTTCCACTAGCTTGAGCGTGATATAATGAACTGAGTGATCTTTCAATTCCAAACATGTTCATTACTTTTTTCATGGCATCCGATACAAATTGCGATCCATTATCAGACTGTATGTTTTCGGGAAAACACAGTCTGCTGAATATTAAAAATAGAGCATCCGCTATATCGTCACTGGAAATTTTTTTTAATGGGATAGCCTCGGGCCAACGAGTACACATATCGATACACGTTAATACAAATTTATGACCCCTAGCTAAAGTGACTTTGATAAGACCAATAAGGTCAATAGCCATCTTTGCGAATGGATGCAAGGATATGTCTGCTGCTTGAATGGGTGCGTTATGACCAGGCCTTTCAGTTGCAACATTCTGGTAAACTAAAAAAGTGCGACAAAAAAACCGTTACCTCTTTGGTCACACCAGGCCAAAAAAAATTAAACAAAACTCTCTGTTTAGTCCTTGCGGTACCCAAATGACCCGCATCATTTATATCATGTGTATGTTGTAACACCACTGGTCTATAACAAGTAGGTACCATTATTTGTTTCTTAACAGAATCAACATCTTGAAAATTCCTCACCAAAATATCATTATTCAAGGTATACCAATGTTTTGCTTTATCATCAGTAATCACCTTCCTTGATGTTACCAACTGAAAAAATGTTCTTAAAGAGTCATCTTCTTTTTGTCTTTGAATGAAAGATTCCTTCTCAATCAATTCAATTTGTAAATAATTATCTTCTTCAACAAGAGTAGTATTATCATTTTCATTACCCTCATCATTATCAATGTCATCATTATCATCACTCATGACATCATTGGTGTGCTCATCATCATTGATAACTTCCTCTAACACAATATCATCACCATTATGATTTAACCTTTCAGCACGAGTTTGTGCTCTGGTAGTAACAGCGTTAGCCATTATTAAGTGCTTTTTCTCCGACTTCTCAATGTCTTGTCTGGAACATTCATGGATCCCTGGGATGTTTCCAAGGATAATCCCAGCGACAGGTTTATTTAATAAACATGCCAGCACTCTACCAATAAAATAAGGTGTATCCACAAATACCTCCGCTGTAGGATAGTATTCTACCGTTCCACCAAAAGTAATACAATTAACTTCTTTTCCTGTGTAATCTGAAGGGTCCGCCATCGATCTCTGTATTCCAATCGTAGTTGCTCCTGTATATCGCAACAGTGAAACTAATTTATTGTTAACAAAACCCTTATCCAGTACCAAGGAACCTGTGTTTTCAACAGATGACATAACAGGCAAAGGGTGTCCACACAAAAGTCTTGGTACCCTCTGTGGTTGAAACAAAGAATTGCATTGAGTACAATTAGTACTATTAGCTAAGTCAACACTGCAAGCATTTGCATGAGCAATAGGCACATTGTTTTGACTTGTATTATTGTTACTGACATCCACGACAGCATTAACACGTTCTGGGTTTCTTGCCTGTCGATAATTATTGTTCTGAAAAGAACCTATATTGTTTGTGTAATTGTCATTATTGCTGTGGAATGATCTATTACCTCTGCCTGATCTGGCATTATAACCTCCTATATTTTGGTAATCGTTATATCTGTTTGATGATTGAGGTCCACAATAATCATTATTATTATTATAGTTATCATATCTCTGAGGCTGTTGAGATTTCTTATTAAAGTTATATCTGCCTCTACTGTTGCCATATTGAACGTTTTGATCTAATCTATAATTCTTGTCAATGCTATTGGATCTTTGCCTAGAATTGTTATAATTCATCACTCTGGCTGAAGCTGCTGGAAGAGAATCCTTAATGTTATCTTTGCTTAAATTCTTGTTTGGGTGTGCAACCTGGTATTGTCTACCCAAGGTTTCACAAACAGACAAATTATCTGGTTTTCTCTCCCGCAAAAAGGATAAAAAAATCCCCACTAATGGAGGACAAAACTTTATCTCTAAGAATTAAGCCAAACAAACCCTCAAATGTCTTTTCAACTTTAGCAAGATCAATCCATCTAGAAAAGTACATTTTTATTGAGGCAGTAAATTCTGTAAAGTCCTTTGCAGAATCTGGCACTAGTGATTTAAATTTCAGCCTATAGCCATCCTAATCCAGTTGAAATCTCTTAAGTAACAATACTTTAACAGCATCATAGTCATTTCTAGATCTATCATCCACGGTACACACAGCCGTAAATGCTTCTCCGACCAATAAGTTCATGAGCCTACTAGAACATGTAGTTCTATCGATATTAAACTCATGACAATAAGTCTCATATCTACTAAGGAAGCATGTGATATCGTCAATGGAAGAGTTAAATTTAGGCAAATTTACCTTGACATATTTGTTATGATCTCTTCTATCAGTATCAACATTCATGACATTCACATGAGGTTTTTGCAATCTTAATTTCTCAAGTTCAATCTCAGCTAATTTAATTTCTTGAGCATTTTTTAACTCAGCCTGAGCATAGGCTAATTTTTCTTTTTCAAGAGCTAACTCTTCTGCTCTTCTTCTTGTCTTCTTTTTCTGACAATTCTTCCTGCCTTCTTTTTTCTTCTTCTTGTCTTCTGATTTTCTTGTCTACATAGGTTTGCAAGGCTTCCCCCTCCAATCCAAAATCTTTTCCAACCTTTACTAAATCTTTCAAGGTTGCCATGCTTTACTCTTATTGTGCCTTTCAATAGCAACAAATAAAGTAATTTTATACTATTATCACTTTGAATAATATTTTCAATAATTATATCACCACTTCAAATTCAACCAACTTGATGCATTAGTAGCAAAATATATAGATGTTAATGATGGAGCATAAAAGAAAAGTACACACAAGAACACAGAATACAGTGATCAGAGCCAAAAGAAGCAAATGCAAATATGAAAATCAGGCATAAATATATAAATTGAACAACCAAAATAAAATTTAGCTCTATTCACACTTATGACAATACATCACAATTTTTTTTCAACATATATCACATCTATGAAATAAGATAGCCAGGTTAGAAGCACAGTTTCACAAACAAAGGAAAAAAAATATATAGGACTGAACCACAATAAAAAATTGTACACTTAACAGTACTTCACAGCTAACACTCATAGGTCATGATTATTTCAATAGTAGCAGATTCACACAGCTTTGCAATGCCGGCCGCACTATTTGAAACAATCGCGCTCCAAACCTTAAAGTACGCTCATGAATCTATCGACCAGTCGAAACGGTATTGACAGATTCACAAGTCCCTCCTACCCCCCACAGATTAAATACACCAACGACATTAAAACATGCAACATAAATCTGAAAAAAATAGCGCAGGCAAACAAAGATAATTCAGTCACACGCTGTATGAAACAAAAACGTGACTTATCTGATTGCCAGGCCTCAAAACCCTCCCAGTTTCAACGTCCGTTCCTCCCAGCACCGATGCGAACTGGACACAAAAGACCGCTCATTAGGTCTAGCAACGCTGCCACAGCTGACACGTTTCAGAATCCACTTGATTCACCGTTGTCATAAAAATACGCCATCTTCGACAGGAAATTTGATGCTTTTATACATCAGGATGCAGCAGGTATAATATTCTTGAACAACTGTTCTTTCAATACTCGAACAGATAAAGGACTGCAAAGCGAACTTGTATTCAGGCCTTCTCAGAAGCTAGCAGACGACACGTGCGCCATTTTGCAGAACTGGAACAAAGCACGATTGCATGAGAACGTCTGTAGCAAAATTGATGAAAAAAAGTCTTTCGATCAAACGATCCCGGCTTGCTGCCCCCAATTATTGTTGGGGTAGAATTAGTAGTATATCTTCT
Source organism: Oreohelix idahoensis (assembly GCA_024509875.1). Lineage (NCBI taxonomy): Eukaryota > Metazoa > Mollusca > Gastropoda > Stylommatophora > Oreohelicidae > Oreohelix > Oreohelix idahoensis. Next base: position 170,845 of record JAMPIV010018943.1, read on the forward strand.
CCCCGCCGAGTTCTTCTTTAAATCATCAAGTAGCTGGTTCTTGGCTTCCAGCTTGTCTAGGGTATATTTTTTAACAGGCCTCTAAGTCCAACTTTAAAAAACAGCCTTAGAACGTGTAATCAGTCTTCAACAGTCAGAAACTTGATAAGGCCAGTTTGACGTTGAAGAACACATAATCACTTTTAATATAGGACGAAGCTCCTTATATATTTGCATCCAATATATATTAATCAATGGCATTCACTAGTCAGTCCATGAAACCAGTCTATCGTCACGTAGACTAAGGACAAGATGTCTTATGCCTACTGCTGAAATCTTTAATGAAATAGTTCCACACTCACTCCTTTCTATTGAGCATTCGATTGTCCATTTAAATATAATCAAGCATAGACTCCATACTGTAGGACGACCTAGCTGATATAAATTCACAAAGACTCTATCACAAGAGTACACTTTCTGGAGCTCGTCAAAAACACGTCTTCTCACACACAGTAAGACACAGCGAAAAGAGGACGCATACTAGCTCAGATTTGCCACGCAAAACCGGCAAAGAATCGTCTGCCAAATATTAGAAGACTATGTGACGTACTTCCGGAGTAGTCCGGGCAACGCATATCAACAAGGAAGTATGTATACAAACCATGTCGAGTGCGATAAAACCTGTTATGATTTTACGCATAACAGTTATCCGGTTTTTCATAGGCTTGTGCCCTGGTAATGCTTTCACTTCTTTGGTGATATACGAACGAACAAACTTTATTTTCAAAGGGTTAAGAATTGGGCACGCAGGCCCGTCTGACATTCTGCCCTTCCTCTCTCTCTCATCATGTATACTGTATCCTTTCATCCTCACGTTTATTTTAAGCATTATTAAGGCATTTATCATTATAAAAGTAATATTACATTTGCAATAATTATCATAATTAAAGTATGTTTTTAAAAAAATAAAAAAAAAAAAAAAATAAAGAATTACTAAAAAAAAAAAAAAAAAAATTAACGAAAATGAAAATAATAATAATATTAACTACAAAAAAAAAAAAAAATAAAAAAATAACAACAAGACTGATAAAAATCGAATTCCTCATACAGTAAATTAGTGATTTGAGACATATTCAGAGGTGTGTTATAAGAACTCGTGAAATATTCAAACGGTCTGCTACTGAATGACTCAGGGACTCGGTGTTTTTTCCAGTGCGCACGAACTACTTTACGAGAGGTGAGCAGCTTTGAGTCTCATAGCAGATACTGCTGCAATGAATGCAATGATAGGTTCATCAAGATGAGGTGGGGTAAACAGTTACTTTCCTCGCTGTCTTTGTGTCCCAAATTCAAGACCAGAATCAGACTAGGTAGACAGTTAGAAGGACATATACGAAAGCAATTGATTTGCCAAGGGTTGAAAATCGGGCACAGTCCCCTGTTGCATTCTTCCTTCCTCTTGCTCATCTTTTGTTTCTGTTACTCAAACATTCTCCAGCGTACTTTAAGTATTAATTTAAGGGCAATACAACATTACAAGGTAGTATAACAGCATACATTAACAGTACCTGATCACAAAATTAAGAATAAGTATATTGTAATGAAAACTAGATCATCAGAGCCTCCATACAGTATATTAGATAAAAGTACAACACAATCAGTTAAGGTGACATATAATCAGCACTCATAAAGTATTTGAACAGTATACGATTGTATGAGTAAGGACTGTGCGTGTTTTTCAGGTCATTGGGAAGATTGTTCCAAAGATGAGCAGCTGAGTAAGCCAAACTAGTCTTAAATAGGTCTAGCCTGGGCTTGGGTACCTGTAATTTGTTTAAGCACTGACTACGTCTTTCATTATATTTTAAAAGCGGCCAAAGATACTTTGGAGGCTGACCGGGTTAACACCCCGTAAGCTGTATTCAATTGCTAATGGACCCAAAAATGATAGATGCCCCCAGGATTCACCGAAAGGGGGGGGGAGGATGACGAATCCACAGGCGCCTCATTGGAATCGACCAGATCCGTTACACGGACTTCGAGCTCTGAACAACGGCTGGAATTTCCATGTGCCTGTGGTAGGGAATTCTCTACTCAGAGAGGAATGAAAATCCACAGAACAAAAAAGGGGTGTGGGAGGTCATCAGGGGGAGATCAACAGCGCTCTGTCTCGACGGATAAGACGTTAGAAGAACGCAGCCAGGAGTCAATCCACAGTGCTGAGTACATTCAAGTTGATCTGCCAGATGATGATCTCGCACACTTCTTGGACGGGAAGAGAGATGCAATCAAGTTTCCCCCTGCCAGTGCAAAAGGGCTTTGGGAACAGCTGGACGAAGCCTTGGCAAAAGAGTTGGATAACAACCTGAAGCAGATAACTTTGGAGAAGAAGCTGGAAATCTTCGGCGACATAATGTGACCGTGGGGAGGTGATTCGTATAGTGTAAATGTTTGTTATATCATCCAAGTTAGGAATACTGGTATACTGCCAGAGGTCTTTATTCTTGTTGATATCTGTGACCTAGTCCGTTCAACCTTCCTCTGTGTTGTTATATGTGGCGTGACAATGATTTGCATGTATTTCTTCATATATATTTACTGTAAGACTTCATCAACGAGAGATAATAGAGTAAACTCTCCAGATCCAAAACAATAATTTTATTTAGGTAATTCTACCAATGCATAGTAAACAAAGTCAAATGTATACATTTTTCTTCATACCAATCCACATAACAATGTATCAGTGTGCTAGTCGTTCACTGGTTACCTTCTCCTTGCTATCTATTCAAATGAGGCATTTCTAGCCTGTCTATCATATGTCCGTTCTTATTATATCTTCTTGTGCGTGTAAACTTAAAAATGCCTTTTCCATAACAATATTCACAATCTCATCTTCCATATTAATATTCAAAAATCTCAAATCACCCTGAACGAATGATTAAGTTATTCAGTTGACTCCTGGGGTTGTTAATCTGATACTATGAATCGCACGGCACGTGAAAGTACTGCGACCTTCTCACTCGTGCGGATACCCTTCATTATCGTGACTGCGTGTTGTGAGCAGGCCAAAAATAATAACACCGTGTTTTAAGATCTGAATCTCGTGACTTTTTATAACTATTGTATATTTCTGCACTATTAAATAAGTCACTTGAAGTTCTACTTACAGCAACAGAATTCCCACACATTTAAGTAATATTATCTTTATCGAGTCGATGTCTTGAAAACTTCAAGATCTCCGGTTGTACATCTGTACACACCGGCATTCTGAGATCAACTGCCTTATCATCCCGAAGTTTGCCTTCCCAAAAAATAGTGCGGCTTTTCCAGCCTTTTGGTTGGGCGGCTTAATATTTCCCTATCTATTTTATTGGTCTAACGATGGAAGTATTTCGGCTATTCCGATTTACGTAGTTCTAGTTTCAATCTGATACTCGCCTATCTTAAATCTATTTCCATAAAACCTTGTGACTATTCTTCCTAACAATTAGCACGAATTATGCTATAGTCATAGTAGTAGGTCGCCCGGTGACAATAATATATCTGCACTGTCGCAAAGTGTTCGGAGTGAGGGAGGCAAGGGAAAGTAACCCACCACGAAAAAGTAGATGACAAATTAAAATAGAAGAAATCAGGAAACAGAAGAAGCATGCCCGAAAACTGTTCAAGAACGCAGTTGCCACAGAGAAGGAAGGGTTACGACAAGTTTGGGAGCACCTGAAAGGCCAACATAATGCCCTTTGTAGAGCAGAAAGGTTGTGCAGGAAGAGATGGAAGACTCGAAGGGATAGGGAAAGATTCTTTAGGGAGCCCTTCAAGTTTGCCAAAGAACTGTTTGAGCAGCCACGGTCGGGTACATTAAACGTCAGGAAAGAAAACCTGGAAGAACACCTTAGAATGACATATTCAGATGGTCGCAAAGATGAGCCGCTCAGCAGCATGGCAGGCCTTAAATGGCCGAGTAAGCCAGGAGCTGAATTTAATACCAAGCCTCCAACGGTGCTAGAGGTAGAAAGCATTGTCCAGAAAGCTCGGTGCAAGTCAGCTCCAGGTCCTAATGGTGTTCCATATGTGGTGTATAAGAGATGCCCTGATGTGCTCAAATGACTGCTCCGTGGAAAACCCAGTTTGTAAGCAAGGAATGGAGAAAGGCGAACGGAGTCTACATCCCGAAGGAACAAAATTCCACAGACATCAGTCAGTTCAGGCCAATCTCACTACTCAATGTGGAAGAGAAGATATTCTTCTCAGTGATGCCGAAAAGACTCGCTACATACCTCCTTGCAGAAATGAGAAACTATGGGTTACACATCCTGGGGATGGGCGAGAGCAGATGGACAGGGGCGGGAAAAGTTAAAACAGCAACGGGAGAAACGGTGCTTTGCTCTGGAGGGGGGATGGACGGCACGGTGAAGGCGTGGCCATTGTTCTACGGAGAGGGATGGAGGGGACATTGCTGGAATGGAGGCCCATCAACAACAGACTGATGCGATTGAGATTGAGAGGGAGATTCACCAACACTACAATGGTACAATGCTGCGCACCAACGGGTGATAGCGATGGGGAGGTCAGGGATGAATTTTATCAACAACTGCAGAGAGAGGTGGAGGACACGCCTGGATATGATTGATAAAGTTGATATTTAGTTGGATATAATATATGTTGATAAAGTACACCAGAACACTCCTAGGCGGGAAGACAGGCGTCTATCATCATCAGTTGACAAGATCCCTATGGTGTTGCCTGCCCCACTGTAGTGGATGGAATGTCAACTTGACCTACGCAGTGTTGTGTAGACATGGATGGAGTGTATAATGTGCGAATGATGATAAGGGTTCGTGTTGTTGACAAATGTTCTCTTCTCACACTCATGTATGACCGGAAGTCATCGACACCAACGACTGTGTACCTTTTCTAAAGTTTAATTGGACGTACACACTCGACAGCACAGATAGTGACAAATCACAGGTTGCCATAATACATCATAGTACAGTGGACAAATGGTCTTGCAATGTTACATGGGCACTCATGTAGAATAATGGTATAATGGACTGTCAATAGCCAAGCACTCAGTATCGCCCATACATATATCATCTGACGTCACTGACTGAGCACGTCAGCTTGTAAACAATATTTCAGATGACTTCTAAACCTAATCTCGTTTAGCAACGTAAGAGTATCTTTGATTACCTTGGTAGAGGGAATATGAAACTGCCATTCCTTGGCAAGATGAATAAACACTGGGGTAAAGCATACACGATAGGTCTAGACGACTATCACTTTCCCCAAAACCACTGAGATCACTTTTTCAAGGCATCAAGCCGACATAGCAAAACACACACATTCCCTATCAGGACGAAGCCAAATCACACCACTCAAGCCACACATCCGCCGAATAGCCTTTGACCTCTCTAGAGACAACAGAACATATAGTTCGACTTAGATATGTAAAGATATACAGATATAAGACAGACTTGTCCTACTCAGACAAACAATACACATAAATTCAGGCCATAGATATTCTGAAGCAAGAACAATCTATTATTACCCAAACAACGAATAAATCGCAGTAAAATGTATTTATCCGCGGAGTTCAAGGGAAGTAACTCAATAATGACTTTCCCTTAAGCACTAAAAAATTACCTATGTATAATATTGTAAGATATCAAAGACTGCACGTAACAATGATCTTGTTATAGTGATGGGAGACCTCGGTGCGAAAGTTGGTACACACAATGCATATGGTGAAAGAACAGTGGGGAAATGCGGCGGCGGAATAGCAAACGAAAATGGGGATAAGCTAATAAGTTTCTGTAGCATTAACAACCTGGTCATTGGAGGAGCACTTTTCCCACATAAGGAAATTCACAAGTTAACATGGGAGTCGCCAGATGGTCGGGACGGAGGCCAGATGGACCACATCGTGGTTGGCGGTGGATGGAGACATACATTACGGGATGTGAAGGTAAGAAGAGGTGCAGATGTGGGAAGCGATCACCATTTAGTGGTAGCAAAGCTGAAGGTGAGGCTGGGAAGGGCTGGACCGGCTGTGACTGCACAGGGAAGGTTTGGCATCAGCAGATTGAGGGACCCCCCTTGCCGGAAAGGCTTTTGCAGCCGACATTAAGAAACGATATCGGTTTGCCAGGGGCCGGGAAAAGACATTGACTGATGATGTGGACCAGAGTTTCAGCACCATTTCAACAATATATAAGGAAAGTAGCAAATCATGCTTGGGATTCCAGGAGGGGAGGAGGCGGGACTGGATAACACCAGAAACACTAAACACCATAAAGATGAGAAAGGAAATGAAAAGAAAGAAAACAGAAGCGAAGTCCCCCAGGTTAGGGCAACTATATAGCGAACAGTGCAGTCAATTGGACAGGGAAGTTGAACGCCAGACCCGAGCCGGCAAGGGGAATTTCCTGGACGGTCTTGCGGGGCAGGCAGAGGGGGCGGCGCTGGGAGATGAACAGGGCACAGTGTGCAAAATTGCTAAATTCATCGGCGGAAAACGGGGTGCAAACAATGTTGCATTAGTAAGAGATAAGCAAGGAAATCTCATCAAGACAGCAGAGGGACGGGAAACAAGATGGGCAGAGCACTTCAGAGAAACTCTGAACAAGGAAATACCAGAGACACAATTGAATTTTCCTGGGGCTGAAAACGATCTAGATGTAAATGCAGACATTCCACGAGGGGAAGAGATCATCACAGCAATCAAAGGGTTGAAGAGCGGTAGAGCTCCGGGCCATGATGGCTTGAATGCAGAGCTGTTTGGGACGGACCCTGGGCTAGCGGCGGAGCTATTGGGGCCACTGTTTGCGCAAGTGTGGAAAACGGGGACAGCACCATCGGAGTGGAACAGGGGAGTGGTTGTCGGATTGCCCAAGGGGGGAGATCTTTCGAACTGCAATAGTTGGAGAGGAGTCGCTCTTCTCTCAGTTCCCAGCGAAGTACTGGGCAGGATGGTTGTACAGAGAATTTCAAAGGCAGTAGACTGCAGGCTGAGGAAGGAACAGGCAGGATTTGGAAAGAGCAGAAGATGTGTGGACCATGTGTTCACTCTCAGGAACATTATAGAGCGGTGCTCGGAATGGCAGGGACAGCTTTACATGAATTTTGTTGATTTTGAAAGGGCTTTTGACGGCATACATAGGGACAGTTTATGGAGGATACTGAGGGCTTGTGGAATTCCGGGCTGCATGGTGTCAATCATGAGGGGCCTCTATGCCGGCTTTACGTGTGGTGTTGGGCGGGGCAACCTGGCCTTCGAGGTGAAGACAGGAGTACGACAGGGATGCCCCTTATCAACCACTCTATTTTTAACAGTCATAGACTGGGTGATGCGCCAGACAACAGAGGGCAGTCCAAGAGGAATAAGATGGACTACATTTTCTACATTGGAGGATCTGGGGTGTGCAGATGACATTGCACTGCTGGCACATTCACATCAACACATCCAGGAAAAAACGGATAGACTTAATAAATTTAGCCAGCAGGTGGGCTTGAACATCAATTTAAAGAAGTCTGAGGTCATGACGCTCAATGTGAGCAACCCTGAGCCCATATCAGTAAGGAATCAGCAACTGGTACAGACAGATGCCTTCGCATACCTAGGAAGCATAGTAACACCAGACGGTGGGGCAGGCAAAGACATCAACATCAGAGTGAATAAGGCAAGAACAGCCTTCTTTGGCCTAAATAACATCTGGAGGTCCTCCCAATGCAGCATAGGCACAAAATTAAGATTATACCAGAGTTGCGTGCTTTCTGTGCTTCTCTATGGTGCGGAAGGCTGGAGAGTCACAGAGAAGGAAATGTCAAAATTGTCCTCTTTTCACACAACATGCCTAGGAAAAATTCACCGAATCTTTTGGCCGAATACCATCGCCGACCAAGATCTGCTTACTCGTGGCGAGCAAGAGGACATGCACACCATCATAGCTGGCAGACGCTGGAGCTGGGTTGGTCATGTCCTCAGAAGAGACCCCGATGCCATCACAAGAACAGCTATGCTTTGGACCCCTGAAGGAAAGCGAAAGAGAGGCCGACCAAAAACAACTTGGCGGAGGACTGTGGAGGCTGAGATGCAAAGAATGAACCATAGTTGGGGCACTGTACGAAGGATGGCCACCGACCGAGCAAAGTGGAATCAATTTGTTGTTGCCCTACAAGACACCACTAGGCGTGATGGCCACTGACTGCTTTGACGGTCGGTGGTTAAGGATCGAAGAAGAAGAATACCTCCTTGCAAATAGGTACATTGACACTACCATTCAGAAAGGAGGTATCCCAGGTACACCAGGATGTCTAGAACATGCCACAATGATCTGGGGAGCAATCCAAAAGGCAAAGTCTGACAGAACAAACCTCCATGTAATCTGGTTGGATCTAGCGAATGCTTATGGATCCGTTCCACACCAGATATTGTGGAAGGCCCTAGAAATGTATCATGTTCTACAAGAGATTGCAGCAATGCTGAAGCTGTATTTCGCAGGGTTTTCTGTCAGATTTTCAACCAGAGAGTACACAACGAAGTGGATTGGCCTTGAAGTTTGAATTGCGATGGGATGTACAATTTCTCCGATACTATTCGTGATGGCTATGCAGGTAATCCTCAATGCGGCTGAAGGAATAGCTATATGTCCAAAGCTCGGTGGAATGTGTCACATGCCACCGCTCAAAGCATTCATGGATGACACAACAATTCTGACATCAGATGAACATCAGGCCCGGAGGATGTTAGCACGCCTGGATGAACTAGTCAGTTGGTGCAGAATGAGCTTCAAACCCAAGAAGTCGAGAAGCCTATCAGTCAGGAAAGGGAAGATAGCAGAGGTCATATTCATGGTTTTCAACCAAAGAATCCCTACTGTCATTGAGGAACCTGTTAAAAGTCTTGGCAGGGTATACGATGCCTTATTAAAAGACTCGAAGGCAGTGCAACAGACAATAGAAATGGCAGACAGAGGACTACAGATCATAGACCAAAGCAGACCCCTGGGAAAGTTCAAACTGTGGTGCCTCCAGTTCATGTTGATACCGAAGTTGCTGTGGCCACTGCTTATATATGAAATAAGCACAAGTACAGTGGAAGCTATAGAGCAGAAGGTCAACAAGTTCATGAGAAAATGGCTAGGGGTACCACCAGGTCTGTCAGATGTAGCACTGTACTGCAAAAAGTCAAAACTTCTGCTTCCCTTCAAGTCAGTTGTTGAAGAGTACAAAGTTGGAAAAGCAAGGCTTGCAATGATGCTACGCGAGTCAGCTGATGACGTGGTTAAGTCCATTCAGCCCACACTGAAAACGGGAAGGAAGTGGAGAGTGGAGGAAGCTGTCGATGCTGCTGAAGAGTCACTCAAACTGAGAGAGGTAATCGGATACACACAAACGAATAGACAGGGATTTGGGCATGGTGACATCCGCTGGTGGTCCAAGGCATCAAGCAGGGAGCGCAGAGACATGGTAGTTCAGGAGATACGAGGAGCTGAGAATGATAAGAGGTTGCAGAAAGCAGTGCAGCAGGTCCAACAAGGCCAATGGATTACATGGGAAGGAGCCCTGCAGAGGTCCTTGACATGGAATGATATATGGCATATGGCACCTCTTAGGCTCAGCTTCGTTGTTAGATCAATGTATGACCTGCTGCCGTAGGCCACCAACCTTGTGAAATGGGAAAAGTTGGATGATGAGCAGTGCCCCCTGTGCCAGGGGAGGCAGACACTTGAACACGTGCTTTCAGCGTGTAAGGTGTCATTAGGGCAAGGGCGATACACTTTGCGCCATAACAAAGTGCTAAATGAGCTTGCTGCGACAATAGATCTGGCAAGGATGAAGGCGAATAGCAAACCCAGACCGAGCACCGCAAATACATACTTTCTGAGGGCAGGAAAGTCAGCACACCCCAAACCGAGTAAACCTGGTAGCAGTTTACCATCTCTTCTTGACTGTGCAAACGACTGGGAGATGGCGGTAGACCTACCTGGACGAGGGGCATATCCAGAGAGTATCAGAAAATCGCGGAGACGGCCGGATATAGTGCTTCATTCTTCAGCAACGCTTCAGGTCATACTGATTGAACTGACCGTGCCATTTGAATCCAGATTAGACGAGCAACATTCGTTCAAAGCGGCCAAGTATAGTGATCTGGCCGCGGAGCTAAGACACGATGGGTTCACTGCAAGGGTCATGGCTGTTGAAGTGGGCGCAAGAGGGCTTGTGGCTGCATCAGTGTATGATTTATTGAAACTGTTAGGGCCGAGGGGACAGTCGAGAACAAGGGCACTGAAGAGGCTTAGTGAAACTGCCGAAAAGGCATCAGGCTGGCTGTGGAACAACCGCAATGGGCTATGGAAATTTTTCTAAGTCCACAATACGCTAGGTTTTTTGGTGTACTAGTGAAAGGGCTGTGACTGAGGGGCAACAGGCGGGGTTTATTATAAGGGGTGTCAGGCACAGAATTTCAGTGGCTAGCGCGCAGTGGCTAGACTCGTCGGCTTCGCGCAGGTGTGTGTCCTTAGTTGTGATGTGCGACGGAACGAACGGAATAATTTGTCTTCGGAAGACTCTTCTCTTTGTTACTTTCACAATTGCCTCCACGGCTGGCGGAGTTGTGGATTTTAAAGTTGCTACCATAAGTGAAATGGGTTCATTTTCGATTCAAGACAACAGGAGGCTGAGACGCTTGGGAGTCATGACCCAAGTGGGCCCGCCCCCCTTAGAGTGTAAAGGAATATATCGGGCCGAAACACTTGTAGAACGGGGGGACTTCTTCTGATGATCAGATTGCTTCCTGTTGTATCGCTCTGTAAAGAGTTTCCTATCATCATGAAGATAATTATATAAATCAATACAATGTGAATGGTGTTTATCAGCAACAAGACGCATTGCGCGTTTTTGAAGCGAGTGAAGCCTTTTTGTGTTGGAGACAGAACAACCATCCCAGATTGTGGAACAATAGTCTAGATGCGTTTGTATATGAGATATGTAGAACATTTTCCTTGCCTCCTCATCCAGGAAATGTTTAATTTTGGCTAATTGGTAAACTTTTTGTGCTGTTTGCTTTGTGAGTGCAAGTACATGTGAGTTCCAACTTAGGTGTTGGTCAAAAGTGAGACCTAGAGTTCTGTGTTCATTTACGTTTTCAATTAGTGATGTTCCAATGTAGAGTTGAAGTGTTGTTTTCTGCAAGTTTTGTAGTTTTTGTCTGGTTGATATTAACATACATTTTGTTTTACTTCACTGTCTACATAGTTTTTGAATTCAACAACAAATTTTTCAGCTGCTTCATGGTCATAACTGACAGCCTCTCCATGCCTTACTACACTATGAATCCCACTTCTTTTTTCTAAATTTCTCAAACCAGCCCCTATTTGCTTTAAATTCATCACTGGTTCCAGGTGTGTCACTAATACTTGTAAGGTCACTGTATAACTGCCTTGCTTTTTCACAGATTATTAATTCTGAAACACTATCACCAGCCAACTGTTTTTCATTAATCCACACTAACAAAAGTTTTTCCAAATCATTTTTTCACCTTTTTGCTAGAAATTTTAACACCTGTTGCACATTAAGCATTTTTTTTTTATAATAATTACGGTTCGAAATGCCATTGAAAATAAGTTCCTTTTTTAATTCAATGGTGGTTCTTACAGCTTTTCTTTTAGGTTTTTTTTTCTTCACTCTTCTTATTTGGGGCCACGATCACTTATTTTCAATAATAAAATAAAAATAACACAAAGTTACATACACAAAAATTACAATTGAATCACAAGAGCTAAAAAAGCATGCGTACTGATCGACGCTCAGCTGCAGGCTAACCGGCGTCGTTTCGAATATAGCGACATTTGCGAATATCGGGACATTTTTTTTCTCAAATTTTTTTTCCGAATACTGGATTTTACGAATACAGGTGCATCCGAATACAGAGGTTCTACTATATATAACAACTTGAGGGAGCTAATACTAGCGTCGACTCTGATGAGGATATACAGTGTCTGTAATTTTAAGTAAAATATTCAACCAGTTGTTTCCCTCCGGCATGATCTCTTCACGTCACTTGTTGTATGCCCCATATTATATAGAAATATAAAGATATCTAAACCAAAATGTCATATGCATGTAAAATAAAAATGTCTTGACCTATGGATACGAAGTCACGGGCAATGACAACACCCCATAAAAGACAACTCCAAACCTCAGAAATTAGGTATCTGAGGAAGGTGGTTGAAGTAACAAGAAGAGACATGGTAAAGTCAACAACCAGACGATACGGCAAACCTCAAAACCCAGCCCATGCAGGCCCAAGTACAACAGTCCCAATTACGATGGTTTGGCCATGACTGCAGAATGGGAGAAGATTGGTGTAAAGTATCAGTCTGTCTGCTCTGTAAAGTTGCTTTCACACACACACTGGATGCTCTGTAAGGAAGAGTGGTGTGTTGTTGAGATCAGGCATGCTCCAGTCTACCCAGCTGTAAATGGGTAACTCACCCTAGTCCTGAGTTAGGGAAGGCAAAGGCTCCAGGGGAAGCAGGCCCTAAACTTGGTCACTTCAACCGACGCAGGATGGTGTATGTATGAAGTAGAAATGTAGAGTGTGATTGACGCGAATGGTGTACTGTTCGTGTGCTGACCAATATAACCACTCATACACTTGTGTCTACAAGGCACCAATGCAGACTGCTGGAATCTTAGTTTACTCAATTTATTCAGACGTACACACTGGGACATACGAGTACATCATGGTATGTTGACATATCAATTTGTAGGTATACATAGCAGATCTGAAGTCATGACACATTCAGAAATAATGGGCAGTACATCAAAAGTTCAATGTCATGATACATTATGGCCACATCCCCCTATCTGACTAAACGCGTCAGTGAAGGGCGGATCGATAAATAACCAAAGTTACTTGACGTCCATAGTTTGTAGTATATATTATGAAACCACGAAGGGGGTTTCTAGCAAGATTGAGATCTCCCTGTCACTGTCCGATAATAGGATAAATAATCTGTTCTCTTGGCAGTGATCAAAACATATGCTGACCGAAATCCAACATGGCTGCCTCCCTGAGTTGTCGTTCACTCATTCATAGGAAGGAGAATATAAGCCAGAGTTAATTTATAATGGGTATATAAAGGATTTCATAATGTTTCCATACAGCTCTACGGTGATCAAGTTAATTCACGTAGCCATAACCGCTGCAGGAAAATCTGTCATCTTCGTCGATACAAAACACGACACTAGCATAGCGAAGCACAAAAGTCAAGCTAGGCCTAACCGACGAGAGATCATCAAAATAGGAGCTGGGTTTACCTGGAGTCCGAATCATCTATATACTGACATGAGGAGAGTCTCTAACACAAACTATCGTAGAGACACCATCTCCTTCAGAAGAAACCACTTCGTACGACATTTTTTCTGACGAAAGGACCAGCTCTAGAAAAACGTACCCCGCCATTTGTAAGCAGTACATCGGAACTCATCACGACTTGTCAAGACAACTCATACTTCCGCTAGACCGGAATACAAGAATCTAGTCCCTCCTACCAATCCAAAATATACAATATAGGACTGATTCTACTTGTACTAATAATATGTAATACATATGAATTCAGGCCATAAACACAATAAGCAAATTAATATATTTTCTGGCCCTTAAAAATAAGTACAATATCCAGAACGATTACTCCTATAATCAAAAGTGTGAATCAAACATGGATTATCTCGCTTTTACCATAAACAACATTTTCATACACAAATAAATGAATGTCTATATTTTTCCCATATTAAATAGCCATATCGATTTTTGTAAAATGTGCGTCAAAATATGCACGCAACAGATTACCACACCCCTCGGGAAAAAAAAAAATGGTACATTTTTTTTTTGAAATACATCTAGGAGCAACATACAATAGGCTCACAACGCAGCAATAACAATGCGCAGATGATAAGCATAAGTTTTATGACCTTAGAGAAAGTACTTCTCTAAGTATAAATATTTCCAGAGAGGTGTCACCAACGCATACTACAATATTAGCAATGACACAATTTCCACATTAGTTTATACATAAATTCCATCTAAGATATCTTAACATCATGATCATCAAAGACGAAAAACATTGAAAGATCAGCGGTGAATACATATCAATGAACCGCTAAGTAGCGTTACAATCAATATATGATATATTACATATGTGTACACATTTCAACATAGAAACAACTGTATCAAAGTTGTATAACAGTTATGAATCGTGTGGGCATCTAGACAAAATATCTGCCATCACATTTTCTGACCCACGGATAGCTCGCACCGAAAAATGAAATGGCTGTAGAGCAATCGCGTATCGCGTTGATCTCGCGCTCTTCAGATTTTTACTCTGAATAGCCGTAAGAGCTTTCTGGTCAGTTTCCACAATGAAATGCGCGCCCAGAAGAAATCTTTGCAGTTTAAGGATTGACCAAACCATAGCCAATAATTCACGGTCTAGGACCGAGTAATTCTTCTCTGCGGCATTTAATTTCCGAGAAATATACATCACAGGATGCAGAGTTCCAGAGCACTCTTGCATTAGTGCAGCTCCAATCCCGGCGGATGAAGCGTCACTACGAAGAATAAATGTCTTATCCTTAGAAGGTAACACTAGGATAGGTGAAGTAGAAAATATAGTTTTAACCTTATCCAAAGAGGATTGACATTCTTGAGTCCAAAGGACTACATTAGGAGACCCTTTCTTTAGCAAGGAAGAAAGAGGTGACATAATGGAGGACAGATTCGGGATGAATCGTCCATAAAATTGTATTAGACCTAAGAGACTTCGTACTTGCTTTTTAGTCTTAGGAATAGAAATGTTAAGTATCTTACTTGTATTATGGTCTTCTGTTTTTAGGAACCCATGACCAACACGGTGTCCTAAAAAAGATATTTCGCTAAAACCAATACATGCTTTCGATGGTTTCGCTGTCAGGTTATGCTCGCGTAAGATAGACAATAGTTCATTTATACCATTATAGTGATCGTTCCAAGTATCACTGAAAAGACAGATGTCATCAAGATACGCAATGACATCTGAGCGATGAGATAGGATTCGACGCATCATGCGTACAAATGTTGCAGGGGCGTTCATAAGACCGAAAGGCATGAAATTCCATTGGAATAGACCCCTAGGCGTCGAAAAAGCAGTAAACGGTTTGGCGTGTTCGGATAGTGGAACTTGCCAATATCCCTTAGACAAATCGAGTTTAGAAAAGAAGTGAGAATTCGATAGTCTCGTAAGTAGCTCTTCTAGTAAAGGCATAGGTTCAGCATCGAATTTAGTCACTTGATTCAATTTGCGATAATCCACGCAAAGACGTATGTTATTGTCTTTTTTCCGTACTATAACCATCGGCGAAGAATATGCTGATGTGGATGGTTCAATAATTTTTAACTCTATCATCTCATCTAACTCTTTCTCTACCTGTGCTTGAAAATGTATCGGGATAGGATACGGTCTGACTCTTATAGGACTATGGTCAGTAAGAATAATGTCATGTTGAATGACATCCGTTTGACCAGGAATGTCAGTAAGGACATCCTGAAATTGTTCTAACATAGTAGAAACTTGTTTCTGCTCTCCTGGAGATAATTCTGGAGAAATTGCAACATCTTTCCATGATTCATTAGAGTGAAGAGGAATCAGTGGAAAAGGTAAATTTACATCCGAGAAACTCGTTTCCTCATCCTGTATTACTGACAGAGATGAGTACTGTCCATGTTGGACTGGAAAATCGTCCGTTGCCTGGAAAACAGGTTGTAAATAATCAGGACGTTCATGGAATTCCGTGAGCATGTTGATGTGGAAGGTTTTACGCTTCCCGTCAATATCGACGATATAGTCAACATCGGAAACTTTTGATATTATATCGTACGGACCTTTCCAAGAAATGAGAAGTCTATTTTCCCTACAAGGTAGCAAGACAAATGCTTTGTCACCTGGACAAAGTTGTCGCAAACATCTCTTTTTATTGGCAAATTCCCTTGCCTTCTGTTTCGCAAATTCAGATGAAGCAGTTGCCAATTTGCATGCTTCAATAATCTTGTGTCTAAGTGCGATGACATATTCATAAGAGGATTTTGTGTCATCGACAATATTATCAGCAGTTATAAGATCATGAAGTAAGGACATAGGACCTCGCGGTTTCGCGCCAAAGACAAGTTCAAAGGGAGAAAATCCTGTATGTTCGTTGGCGACCTCTCTATATGCAAAGAGAGCCGCGGGTAAAACCCTATCCCAATCCTGAGGATGATCTTCTGTTATCTTACCTAGTAGGTTTTTCAGAGTTCTATTCAAACGTTCCACCATCCCATTGGACATAGGATGATAAATACTACTCAGCGATCTCTCTATCTTCAGAGTCGACATTACTTGAGACATGGTATCCGATATGAGTTGGGTACCATGGTCGGATAATATTTCTGCTGGAAAACCCAGACGAGAAAATATTAACCAAAGAGCATCTGCGACATCAGCAGTAGTTATGCTCTTTAGAGGAACAGCCTCCGGCCAACGTGTGCACATATCAACACACGTCAAAATAAATTGGTGTCCTCTAGCAGACTTTATCTTAAATGGACCAATGATGTCTATCGCCATTTTTTGAAATGGCCGAATGGGAATGTCTGCAGCCTGAATAGGTGCATCATGGCGTGGACCTCTGGATTTAATCTCTTGACATACTTTACAAGATCGACAATAGATTCGTATGTCCTTATTCACAGCAGGCCAAAAGAAAGATTGAAGAACTCTAGCTTTAGTACGGGAAAAACCCATATGTCCAGCACACTGCGAATCATGAGCGTGCTGTAAGATTTTAACTCTCATATTTTTAGGCACAAGGATTTGAGAATGAATGGACTTAGCGGAGTCTTGTACCATACGTACAAGTACGCCATTCTTCATCGTAATCCAAGATTTACGATTTGTATCCTTATTCGGATCACCTTTTGTTGCCAGAGTAAAGAATTTCTTTAGAGTAGGATCATCTTCCTGCTGTTTGATAAAGGAATCGTGGGAAATCTCCAAGGGATCATCTTGGATCTGCGCATCATTATCTTCAGAATGTGAAGATTGTGGCATATTAAGAGCTTGAGCCCTAGTGATTACTGCATTAGCAGATTGCATATTAACATTTTCCCAATTAGAAATTTGCTGTGGAGTGCATTCTTTCACTCCATGAATGCGACCGATGATAAGATCAGCGATCGGATTCGGCAAGAGACATGCTTGCACCTCTCCTGTAAAGAAAGGCGTAGCAATATTGATAATGGCAGTGGAGTACTTCTCCAATGTGCCACCAAATGTTACACATTTGACTATATTGCCTGTAGCTCGAGAAGGATTTACGAGTGATTGCCTCACTCCAATGGTAGTGCACCCCGAGTCGAAAAGAATTGATACCGGAGTACCATCTATTAGGCCCCTATTAAAGACAAGAGCACCCCTTCCATTATGCGCAATTGACGCATGAAGAGCGGGAAGTGGGTGACCGCAGCTTAAAGTAGACACTGTGGTTGGATCGAATAATGTTTTGCATTGCGAACACTCAGATGCTCTAGCAAAATCGAAAGCGGAATTTGCTACACTATTGGAGTCTTTTTTATCATTATTCTGATTATCGGTGTCGTGAAACTCCTGTTGTGCAGAGTTAGCCTGGTAATAAGATTTACCATGTCTTTTGTGTTGTGATCTACCTCGGTTATAATTGTCTCTATAATTATTATTGCCTCTGTTATAACCCCTATTTGGGTTTGAATCATAATATTCATGATCATAATCATCATGCTCATTATATTGAGTATCCCTGTAATATTGTTTCTTTTGTCTCCATGAAGCACTTGGGTAGTTCCTATAGCTACTCCCTTTCCGAGAATTTCTAACATTATGGGAACCCCTCGCGTGTCGAGGACTATCAGACCGATTCCAGTTCTTCGAAGAAGAACTCTGATTTGAGCGGTTATCTTGGTTTTGATACTTATCCCAATTAACCTTTTTATCAAATTTATTTTTAGCTCCTTGGAATTTGTGTGAGTAATTCTGATTATATTCTGTTGCCGAAGCAACTGGCATACTCTCTTTAATGTTAGAGTTAACAAGAATCATGTCAGGGTGTGCCGTGGCATACTGGTCACAATATTCTTCCATTTGCTTTATTGTACCAGGTTTACGCTCATGTAAGAACTCTAGGAATGATTTATTTACAGAAGACATGACCTTGTCTCTTAGCAATAAATCCGTAAGACCATCAAATGTTTTCTCTGTTTTGGATAATTCAATCCATCGTGAAAGTGTAATTCGTGCTTTTGAGATGAAATCTGAGAATTCTACACCTACCTCAGGTCTCATTGTTTTAAACAAAAGACGGTAACCTTCCTCAGACAGCTGATATCTCTTTATCAAAGCTGCCCTAACAGCATCATAATTATCTTTGTCGGCCTCTTCAACAAAATATAACTTACTCAGAGACTCCCCTTTTAGATTTTCAGACAACTGATTCACATACTGTGATTTGTCAACATTATGAGATCGACAAGCCCGTTCAAATCTAGAAAGCCAAAATGTTATGTCATCACTGGTAGGGTTAAACGCTGGTACCTTGACCTTGTACACAAAGGGTTTACCATTACCACCAGATGCCTGATTAACATTACTCATACATGTCAATTTTAATTTCTCTAATTCAAACTCATGTTCTCTTATTGCTTTTCTCTCTTCAGCTTCTCTATCTAATCTTTTTTGTTCTGCAGCAGCAGCAGCTTCTAATTTTTTTTCTGTTCTGCAGCAGCAGCAACTTCTAATTTTTTCTGTTCTGCAGCAACTTCTATTTTTTTCTGTTCTGCAGCAACTTCTAATTTTTTCTGCTCTGCATCAGCTTCTAATTTCTTCTGTTCTGCCTCAAATCTCCTTTCCTCCACTTGCATCTGCAATTTCTTAAGTTCAGCAGCAGTATCAGCTTCTTTTTCTAATCTTTTTTTCTTCCGCTCAAGCTTTCCTTTCTTCTGCAGCAGCTTTTTTTTATTCTATTTGAAGTTTTCTCTCCTCAGCCGCAGCTTTTTTTTCCTCAGCAGCAGCTTTTCTTTCTTCAACAGCAGCAGCTTTTTTTTCTCTTCTGCAGCTAATGCTTTGTCATATTGAGCAACAGCCCATTGTTCTAAGTCTTTTCCAGTCTTATCAAGAGATTTTCCTTGTGCAATGAAATAATCTAATGTAGACATATTGTCTTCTTAAATCAGAAACCTGAAAAAGTAAATAAATTACCCTCTTTCACGTTAATGGGAGACAAGTCTATACCATAGACTTAGTCTTAGTCCAAACTTGTATGGTTTATAATAACCAATGATAACTTGAGTACCTATGGACAACAATAACTGTATCTCAAATACTGTGGGAGACAAGCCTTACAAAGGTCTTGTATATCTCAATGTAATCAAAGATCACTTGAGTACCTGTGGAAAAAATATTTCCCTTTACCAATCACTTTGGGAGACAAGCCTTACAAAGGTCTTGTACATTTTCAAAGATCACTTGAGTACCTGTGGAAAAAATATTTCCCTTTACCAATCACTTTGGGAGACAAGCCTTACAAAGGTCTTGTACATTTTGTTTTATAACAATAACAATCATAAAGTACTGATCTGTACTATACTATCAGTGTATACCACTATATGTCATATGTCAACTAAAGACATTACAAAGGACAAACAAGAAAAGACAATATGAACACATTTGCAGAGATCAAATTAAATTAAATAGGAGAAATGAAAAAAATGATCACAGAAACCGTGATGATAACTGCCATAAAATAACAAGACAAATAACGCCACAGTGTATAAACATAAGGGTGTAAAAAACTGAAATGAAAGGAAAGATGAGACCTACAATTATACAAACAAATCAAACAGAACTAAGGAACACAAAATTATTAACAAAAACAACGAAGAAAAGAACACCTCATCACAACTAACAGAAATAGCAGCAAATTGTTGCTAACAAATTTCCAATTAAGAAAATGTGTACCTATCGAATACTAGTACCAGACCAATGTAACTCGGCATACCTTGTACTAGTCACACAGAACATTGTAATATAATATGATACATTAATAATACGAACCACACATTGTAATAATATGCGAATCTTCACATGTACGATATTCTGTAAATAAACATGGCTACGAATTGAACATGCTTATACTGAGTGCTTTCTGAAACATGTGTGTGCTTGTGTAGATGACGAGGTAATGCTTATATACATACATCATAACATTACATGGTGGCAGCGGTCGATACCGGACTGACGCAAAACAGCTACATGATAACACGTGAGTACAGTATTCGGCTAATTTTCGTCATCGAAGTCAGCCATGGCGGCGAAACAATATCGCAACGCACCGCAAATGAGATTCGCCGGTCAAGACGATAAGAGTGAAGCTTTCTTGTTATGGCGCCAACGCATAGATCTATATTCCAAGACCACTGGTCTGGAAGGACAAACCCTAACTCCATATATCCTAGAAGCATTGGACGATGAAGGTTTGAAAATCTACAACAGTTTTGCTACCGCCATGCCGGTTGAGTCGGCAACCGACCCCGTAGCCATATTGGACGAATTTGAAAAGCGTCTGATCATAAAGCACACAAACTTTAGAGCGGCAAGATTAGAGCTTCACCACCTGCGACAGAAACGTGGTGAAAGCCTAGATGATTTCTTCACTCGCATTAAGGAGAAAACAAGAGTATGTAAATTTAGCAACGAAGAAGAAAAAGAGCGAATTATTGAACAGATTCTTCTTAGCACACCAATGCCATAATTCCAGAAATGGCTACTGAGCCAGAGTGATACGCTAACTTTACAACAACTTCTGGATGAAGGCAGGAAACACGAGGCACAAGCACTAAACATTAAACAAATTCAGCAAGGTACATTAGCATCCCAGGTGGATGCAGTGAAAAGCTATAAACCTAGACACAACAAAGCAACTGGTTCGAAACAACAAGAAAAACACAACACAAGCAGAGGTGCTATGTGTAAATGTTGTGGCCTAAACCACATACAAAACCACTGTCCAGCTAAAGACTCTACATGTCATTACTGCAGAAAGAGGGGCCACTGGATAAAATTATGTTTCAAGAGGAAACAAGACAGTGCTCAACACAAACTTCACAGCAGAAAGTCGTCAAAACAAACACACTCTATGATGACTGAGGACCTTGACTCCAGTGAAGAAAGTGATCCTTCCACTTTTGATACTGTGAAGATACTAACTTTCAGTAATGAACCAAAGAGAACGCAGGCTTTCTGCAAGGTACAATTCCGAATACCAGGAATTAAAATGCACAAAGAAACATTCGGTTCAAGATAGACACAGGTGCCCAAGGTAACACTCTACCCTTAAGAATATTCAGACAGATCATGCCTGACAAGGTGGATGAGCAAGGATTTCCCACAAGGGATGTAAAAAGTAGGAGTGGCAGGACAAAGCTAAGAGCTTACAATGGAACAAGTATAGACTGTTTTGGAGCAGTAACACTTGAATGTTCATACAGAGGCTCTGAATGGACATCGTCAACATTTTACTTGGTAGATGTTGAAGGACCTGCAATTTTGGGTTTACCAATGTGCGAAAAGCTGAGTGTGGTAACTATTAACAACATTAAAGAGGATATAGGTCTTGCAGATGCTCTCAGCAGACTACCAAACCCCAACAAGACAGCAGATCTTACCCCAAACATCAAAGTTGATTTTGTCAAGTTTAGCGATAATCGGCTTGAACACATCAGAGAAGACACAATGAGAGATCCTATCCTTAACTCTCTCAAAGAACTGATATACCATGGATGGCCAAGCTCTATCAGGGAAGTTCCAACACACATCCGTCCATACTACTCTATGAGGGAAGAGTTAAGCATCGAAGATGGTCTGATCCTTAAAGGAGATCGCATTGTTGTACCAGAAACACAACGCGATATCATCCTTAAACAGCTCCATAATAGTCACCTTGGTATTGTGAAGACACAACTGAGAGCAAAGAAAGATGTTTACTGGCCACAGATAAACAAGGACATAGAAACACTATGTAAAAAACTGTTCAATTTGCCAAGAACATGCAAATAGGCAGTGCAGAGAACCTCTCATACCATCAGACATACCATTGAGCCCTTGGAGCATTATAGGAACTGATATTTTCTCAATCGACAATAATGACTATCTTATTATTGCTGATTACTACAGCAAATTTCCCATCATTGAGAAACTTCCACAACCCTCACCATCAGCTGTTATTGCAGACATTACAAAGAAGTATTGCAGCATATTTGGCATCCCAGATGAAATTAGATCAGACAACGGTCCACATTTCTCAGGTCAAGCATACAGAAACTTCACTAAGGACTGGAAGATCAAACACACAACATCATCACCTAGATACCCTAAATCTAATGGTTTCATTGAGAGACAGATACAAACTATCAAGTCAATCATGAAGAAAACAAGAAAAGAGGATGTACACCTAGCACTCTTGAGATGGAGAACAACACCGGTAGACAGTAAGATCGACAGTCCAGCAGAACTTATGTTTGATAGAAGAATTAAAGACCTTCTACCATCTAAGGTCCACTTCCGTCCACAACATAGAGACAGCACATATGATCAACTTCAGCAAGTTCAGAAATCCAACTATGACAAATGTGCTAAAGACCTACCACCATTACATCCTGGTCAGCATGTGACTACCTACAACCACAACAATGACACATGGTCAAAAGCAACAATCATTTCCAGAAACCCTGAACCCAGGAGCTATACTTTAAGACCAGACAGCAGCAGCAACCTCCTGAGGCGAAACAGAGTGGACATAAGAGAAATCCCACAGAATACAACAGAGCAGAGAATTCCCATGCTTTCAACAGACAATGCAGTAACTCCAGACCTTGGTACCCCACAAAACCAACAAGCGCCAAGGCCGAAATCACAACCAACTCAAGCTAAACCAGGGACTTCCGCAGAACCACCAGCACTTTACACCACTCGTTCTGGCCGTACAGTGACACCTCCCAGCCGATACAGACAGTGACATATATATACTCACACTGAGCATTACACATACTTATCCTTTCTCACATGAAACATTTCGTTGGAAATGTTTGCACACATTTTTTTTCAAAAAAGGGGGGATGTAATATAATACATTAATAATACGAACCACACATTGTAATAATATGCGAATCTTCACATGTACGATATTCTGTAAATAAACATGGCTACGAATTGAACATGCTTATACTGAGTGCTTTCTGAAACATGTGTGTGCTTGTGTAGATGACGAGGTAATGCTTATATACATACATCATAACATTACAAACATAAATTAATTTAATACATAACAAATAACATGTAAGCATAAATAGCATATAGCATACAATATAATTTATGTCATGAATGGAATGTGTTGCAGGTATGGTGTTGTAAAGCAGGCACAGTTTATTTTAATTCTAATAACTTGCCACTTTATTGAGTAATAGATTTAATTCTAAACTATTACACTGTCAATTTTTTCTCTTTTGAGCATATGAAGATCCAACGATGAACTATGCACTTTATGTTCAACAACACTGTGATTCTTCTGTACGTTGAGAAATGTCAACAATACTGCTCCAGATATTTTCTACACTTGATACCACTGTCCTGTGTAATACTGTCTGTACAGCGAAAAACTGTCAACAAGTGCTGACCTAGATACAGCATCCTATCGGTAATACAGGTCAAGCTGACATCGACTGTATAGCTGTCCTACTGGTGTTGATGTGTTCAAACAAATGTTCTTTCAGCTGTAAACTGTGATTCTCAACACAAAACTGCGTAAGCTGGACCCAGGAATCTGGCTCGCCACTGTAAAGTATCAGTCTGTCTGCTCTGTAAAGTTGCTTTCACACACACACTGGATGCTCTGTAAGGAAGAGTGGTGTGTTGTTGAGATCAGGCATGCTCCAGTCTACCCAGCTGTAAATGGGTAACTCACCCTAGTCCTGAGTTAGGGAAGGCAAAGGCTCCAGGGGAAGCAGGCCCTAAACTTGGTCACTTCAACCGACGCAGGATGGTGTATGTATGAAGTAGAAATGTAGAGTGTGATTGACGCGAATGGTGTACTGTTCGTGTGCTGACCAATATAACCACTCATACACTTGTGTCTACAAGGCACCAATGCAGACTGCTGGAATCTTAGTTTACTCAATTTATTCAGACGTACACACTGGGACATACGAGTACATCATGGTATGTTGACATATCAATTTGTAGGTATACATAGCAGATCTGAAGTCATGACACATTCAGAAATAATGGGCAGTACATCAAAAGTTCAATGTCATGATACATTATGGCCACATCCCCCTATCTGACTAAACGCGTCAGTGAAGGGCGGATCGATAAATAACCAAAGTTACTTGACGTCCATAGTTTGTAGTATATATTATGAAACCACGAAGGGGGTTTCTAGCAAGATTGAGATCTCCCTGTCACTGTCCGATAATAGGATAAATAATCTGTTCTCTTGGCAGTGATCAAAACATATGCTGACCGAAATCCAACATGGCTGCCTCCCTGAGTTGTCGTTCACTCATTCATAGGAAGGAGAATATAAGCCAGAGTTAATTTATAATGGGTATATAAAGGATTTCATAATGTTTCCATACAGCTCTACGGTGATCAAGTTAATTCACGTAGCCATAACCGCTGCAGGAAAATCTGTCATCTTCGTCGATACAAAACACGACACTAGCATAGCGAAGCACAAAAGTCAAGCTAGGCCTAACCGACGAGAGATCATCAAAATAGGAGCTGGGTTTACCTGGAGTCCGAATCATCTATATACTGACATGAGGAGAGTCTCTAACACAAACTATCGTAGAGACACCATCTCCTTCAGAAGAAACCACTTCGTACGACATTTTTTCTGACGAAAGGACCAGCTCTAGAAAAACGTACCCCGCCATTTGTAAGCAGTACATCGGAACTCATCACGACTTGTCAAGACAACTCATACTTCCGCTAGACCGGAATACAAGAATCTAGTCCCTCCTACCAATCCAAAATATACAATATAGGACTGATTCTACTTGTACTAATAATATGTAATACATATGAATTCAGGCCATAAACACAATAAGCAAATTAATATATTTTCTGGCCCTTAAAAATAAGTACAATATCCAGAACGATTACTCCTATAATCAAAAGTGTGAATCAAACATGGATTATCTCGCTTTTACCATAAACAGCATTTTCATACACAAATAAATGAATGTCTATATTTTTCCCATATTAAATAGCCATATCGATTTTTGTAAAATGTGCGTCAAAATATGCACGCAACAATTGGATACCACGATAAATATGGGAAACTGAGAGCCAGGGATCCAGGACGACCCAGAGTTCGCTGGGAGGACATTAGACAATCCCTGAAGGATCGAGGACTCGATTGGAACCAGGCCAGGAGGAAGACGGCCGACATGATAGTATGGCGCTCTCTCTGACAAACTTCTACACCCAAGTGTAGAATAGGAATGATTAAGTGAGTAAAATGAAAATGTTGTAAAGTCCAAGCAATAAAATAATTTCAATCGTCATCCAGACACGCATATGCTGTATGCCGGACTAAATTCTGTACAGCTATTAGGGCTAACTGGCTCTGAAATTTGTGACCTGTAAAAGAATGCTCCATAATACTTAGGGTAGGATTTGTCAGAGACTAGCGCTGACTGGTGACGATAAAACCAGCCACATAAAGCCAGCTGCTTGAACAATTATCACGTGAACTGTTGTAAACGTGTCAGGTCAGACGTATCATTTACCGTATCCTAAATTATTATATCAGATAGGTGGCGAAACTTGAGGAAACAGAACACTCAAGAGTGGCAGTAATGATAATTTGAAACAAATTACATATCATACGTACACACGTAGAGCGAGAGAGAAAGAGAATAATTTAAGAGTGCGTTTCAGTATTAAAATAACAGTTATTTATCATAATAATGGGCCGAGATGAAAAGCATGAACCAGAGTTGGGGCACTGCACGAAGGGTCGCCACAGACCGAGCACAGTTTGTTGTTGCCCTACAAAACACCACTAGGCGTGATGGCCACTGACTGCTCTGTCCGTCAGGGGCTAAGGATCAGAGCAGAAGATCATCATTATCCTTTGTGCTCCTTATGGAGCACGGAGCCACAACTGTACCTGGCCCCCCTTACAGGTAGCCCCAGCACAATGTATTCACACGCTTCTGTAGTGCTGGTTTCTGCAGAAAGTTTTTTACATGTTCAGGTTGCTAGCCTCCGTGCACAACCTCAAATTAGTCACCTTGTACGACATGCATAAGGGTGGTTTTTCTGTTGTATAACCGGCTACCGCCAGACATGGTAGATACAGAAGTGACAAGGAAACCCAGGTTGGTTTTGGAGGCTCGTATATGTTGGTGTTTACAACTGCATGATCGTAGTAAATTAAATTTAGCAAGTCTAATAACTTGGCGTCAAAAACTTTCAATTGGAGATCAAAGGAAAAGTCCAATATTTCTTACAAAAGTTCTTTTATTTAGTTACTATTTCTGGAATTCCATGCTGGATCATGGATTACACATCTCCAGGCGTATACAACAAACCAGCAATATAAATCAAGATGAAAGCGTTGAGAGATATGGTGGGACTGCTACTATTAGCCTCCAGGGAAAAAAAGGCTTCTGCTTACTTTAGCCGTGAATTTGGCATGTCTTGTGTGCTGTGGACTCCTAACTGAAATGAAAATGTTCGGTCGAGACTTTAACCCGATACTTACGGTATTATCTGCTATAAGAGCAGAGGGACTACTAAACAATCGTAGCAGTGTGCAGCGCTGGCTCGCTGAACTCCCTGGTTGGTTGGGGATCTCTTGGAGACTACGAATAACACAATCCTTGTTCCAAAACGTTGGAACCGTAGGCTTTTGTTATCATCCAAGGGGATGCGCCACGGTTGCTCCGCGCCTATAAAGGCGGATAACGCCTGACGCTCAGTGACAGTGGATCAGTCAAGTCAACGCCTAACGTGCAATGGTTCAAGTCACATGTGAGAGGGTCTCCTCACTGACTGGTCCCAAGCTTCAAGGTTGCCACTCAAGTTCTAGAGATAAACCCAGATTTTCTTCTTTAAAAAACCCAGATTATTTTATGCCTCAAATACACGGTATAGACGATGCTTACACAATCTGTTAGTGCAACTTTAGCACAAATAAGCTGTGTGCTACCAATTTGTATTTATTTCTTCATTTTTATTTTATTTTTTATTACCAAAAATTCACAATTATATAAAAATGATTTTATTAACACCCCAATATATGAACTCTTGAAAATGAGATATTATGTTCCTCAAATCAAATATAAAATGTTAGTTGTAACTTGTTACTGTTGAAAATTGTCACTTGTCAGTGACTCGGCATCCATGTCGACAACTACTCCTTCGTCAAGATCATATGCATGAATTGACAACATGGAATCTTGATTGTGGAGTTCCCAAATCTTTGCATATCTCTGCCGACAACGTCCTTCACGCACAACTTCAACCATGCTTTTACTAGGATTAAATTTATGACAAACTCCCATCTTTGGCAACTTCTTGCTTGGCTAGCATTCGATTGGAAACTTTTTCACACAAAAGCTTGTTGGTTTGTTTAGTTTTATCTAAGTTAACCTTCGAAAACACTCTTTCGACGCATGCTGAGGAGTGAGATAGTGCCATAAGCGCGCACACGAGGTCAGCCAAAACATCAAATTTCTTCTGGGTATTAGCATCTGTTACTTGTTGCAGTCCCAGCCAGAATGCGGGCGGATCCTCATCCACCAGATGCCCAAGATCTTTTCGGTACGATGCCAGTTCTCGCCATTGATCAGACAGACGATCACGGTTCTCTTCTGAAACAACTGTTTGGAACTGCGCTGCTAATGGAATTAGAGAAGGTTTGTTGATCTCGAGAGCTTGCTTTGGATCCGACCGCTGCATTTGCGCGAGAACACTGTTTTGTCCAAGTGGGAATCTGCGTTGTATTTGAGTACAAAGTTCAATCAGGTATGCCAATACATCCTTGCGAAACTGAACTTCTTTATCTCCTAACGGTTGTCGGATTAACTGTGCTTCACATCATCAACCCTGCTCAATGTAATTCAGTTTCTTGTGCACTTGTACATCCGAAGGATCAATGTCGGCAAGAGTGCGATGCTCATGCTGCAATACTTCCTGCCTAATAAACATACTGAGAAGAAAACGATACTCTCTTGTTACACTCGTGTACACTTTGTGAAGACGGAAGTTCTCGGACTGGAATTCGATGTTCATGACGTTAACTTTACCCAGTATGTAGCCGACAAATAGAAGCATGTGCTTCGTGCCAAGTGTTCTTCGTCTGCGGGATTCGCCCCACACTGTTGACGTTGTCCACTGAAGCTTCGGATTGGAAATACACGTGCAGAGCACGTGCTCAAGGATCCTCTCAATGACTGCTTCACGGGACAGCCAGCGTGTTTCACACAGCTTCAACACTTTATGTTTTTGGGCCTGAACTACATCTTGTATTAACTGGAACTGGAGATTTATTTTACTACTACGCGAAAAATAGAAACAGACATTCGTTATGAAAATTTCAAGCCAAGATGGTTGGTGGTTGCTGGAAGCATTTGTACAAAGTGCAAATGAATGACAAACACAGCCGAGAACAAAGACATGTGGAACCTCTTTCTTCAGATGTGACTGTAAACCACTTACAGTCCCCATCATAGTGGCACAGTTGTCTGCAGCAAAACCAGTGACATTACTAAGCGGGATTGCATGCGTGCTCAACAATTTCTTAACAGATGTAAACATGCCAAGACCAGTCCCATCCTCCACCTCAATGAGGTCTAACAGTGAATCAACTAATTTTCTTGTTTTTGTGTCACAGAATCGCACAACGACTGCTAACATCTGATTCGTAGAGACATCTGTACTCTCATCAACGATTATAGAAAAATTTATGATTTCTGCAAATGTTTATAATTTCAAGACGCTCAAAATGAGCAATGCCATACTGCATCACATAGGCAGCCTTGGTGCGCTTCAGTGACATTTTTTAAAGCAATTGTGCTGTCTGGAAACATCTGCATGCAACATTCAATCAAATGATCAGCTTGCGAAAACGGAGTATTATGTTCTGCCATGAAAGCCGACAACAGTATATCTGCTTTAGCAATTGTCATGGAGACAGGGCTCTTTTGGTTTGATGAAAAACTTGTTAATGTTCAGAGTTTTGCTTTTCGTTTTCACGTGCTTCTGTGTGCTTTTATGTATGTGTCAATAAAGCTGTTTTGTTGGCATTAGTTAATGTACAGGAACAGACCGTACAAATCGCAGCATAGCGATTACCAGAGTCCGGCTTTATCCAATCCTTCAGTTCACTGTCTGTTAGCCATTCCTCACAAAAAGCCTGCTGATACCATAGCTTCACTTTTTTTATGCGGCGGCGTGTGTGTCGTCATGCTGCTATAACTACCTAGCGTACCTTCATCATCGCTTAAGTCTAAAATTTAAAAAGAATACTTTACATCGCAAATACTTCGCAAAAATGACTGAGTATTGTAGATGAAAGCCATTAACAGAATAACAGGAAATAGATAGCTGATGTAAACGAAACAACGTCATTGATATGGTTAAAAACAATAATTAAATGTAAGTGGAATAAAAAATATATAGCACATAATCTTTTACATTTAATTATAATATAAATATAATGTATAATGCTCAGTGCACAGAATATACATACATTGCAAATGTCAAATATACCAGATTAAAGCAGATTTGGAAACAAAATACCCAGATACCCAGACGGAAGCCAAAAAACCCAGATCTAGTAAAAAATACCCAGCTGCCTCTCTCTACCTTCATCTGGTGCTCAGCTCCTCGGATGTAATTTCCTATTGGAGGCTAGACAGGAAACTATCTATTCTAAAGGGCTTCCGTTCTAATTTGTATGGATTCCACACAAGGTTTGATGACGTCATGAGTTCTTGTACACCATGATCGAATGACGTCATGGGTTTGTGACTAGTGTTTATTTTACTAACTAGTCGTGCTCAAATACTTCGTGTTTTAATCTTGATTAAGTACTAGTCTTACTCTAACTCTAATAAGTGGCAGCACCATAGTGCTAAAACGACGTAGTAGGCCATACGGTCACACGTGGCAAATTATTTATAACCATCAGTAATATCATTATAATATTAATACTCTTCATGTAGTTCCACGAGTTCTGTGAGGAAGCAAAGACAGAATAGGACCACTACTCCCTCAAGCATGTCGTAGAGTGTGACTAATATAAGGCCGTACATAGGATTGGCAACCTCATCATTTAAAATAAATTGCTACAGAAACCACAGCTGACAGACACCCATGATATTTTCAATTGCGGAAAATTAAAAATAAGAAACAGGGATGTATTAAATTTATGAGGCACAGAACAAATTTCTTGCAGATCTACTCCTTAACCCTGCTCTTCTTGTGGGAAAAAAAAAAATCACTACTTTGTTAAAAATACAACGATGTGTAATTTATAGAGTAATTACTTGTCTATGCTGAGTTTAACCAGTAAAGACAATACCTCGTGCTATAGAGATATATTAACTCATTTTAATTTTCAAAATAATCTCTTTATTCCTTGGGTGTAAACTTTGTTCTGATGCTTATATTATCTTCATTTTGTTAATTCCAAACTTTCATCATGCGCGTAAACTGTATGTATAGCTAACTAACAAACTATCTCTCACACACAGATGCACACACATTAGGGGAGCTGGAAATGTTAAACAAATGTACTCAACTGATCCTATTTTTTAAATTGTCAATAAATCGATCAGTTTAAAACCATTTTACATGTTCTCAAAAGCCTTACAAAGGCATATGTTTCAATTACAAAGTGCTTGGTCACAATTTACTTCTTATAATGATGAATCATTCTAAATATATAATGAAAACAGTGAATATACTGAAGCCAGTAAAAGGCAAAACAATTGGCAATTAATAACAAAGTTTGCAAAATTCCACACTGTAAATACCGGACACAGAAAATGCTCTTGCATTCAACTGTGTATGCAGTACATGTTATCTATGTTATAAATTGTGTGCCAGAATAAAGCAGACCTGGATGACGAATAATACCCCACAAACTATGGCACTCCAACTATGTCAGTGATTCAAAAGAGTTGGGATATTGTAGATGCCATATCAATGACCACCCAAAGCAATGAACAGGTTGACATATTGGCAAATGAAGGTGTAAAGCTACCTCAATGTGATACAAGCATAACTTAAGAGACCAAGAGTTTTATCAGAAGCAGATAAAGGAGCATGTGGGTAGCAGAGCATCCAGGCCACCAGAAAATAAGATGCATATTACCAGCTCAGCAGAAGTGAACATGTAGTAATCTTTAGACTCCATATGGGCCACAACAGATTGGGATACTAT
The DNA here is from genome assembly GCA_024509875.1 of Oreohelix idahoensis. Classification (NCBI taxonomy): domain Eukaryota; kingdom Metazoa; phylum Mollusca; class Gastropoda; order Stylommatophora; family Oreohelicidae; genus Oreohelix; species Oreohelix idahoensis. Next base: position 202,387 of record JAMPIV010018943.1, read on the forward strand.
CTATTCAAAAAGCTAACATTAGGAACTACCAATCAGTGTTACTGCGGCACTGATAAAATAACTGCTGAACATCTACTGCAAATCTGCCCAACATGAGGAACACAGAAAGCACAAATGGCCATCACCAGAACCATTCCTGTAAAAACTCTGCTGCTGCGGAGATACCAACAACCTCAAGCTGGCCACTGCTTTCTTTGAGCAAATTCAATTTGAAATCTGAAAGTGTTCAAAGATGATAAACTGTGCAAGCTGTAAGTCTTGTCAATGTCATGAATTGTGTGTACAATGTTATCTCATCAATTTTATGAACTGCGTCTTCAATACATCTTTGCAATAACATCGAATTAAGGCAGGAATTATCAATGACATTCATCATCATTCAGCTTAGAAGCATAGACCTATTCATAGCAAGCCTTCTGGTGCCCTGTGCCACCCAGCCAAGGTCTTTCCATGTTTTCTTTATCCCGTTCATGTAGTCTCTCATTGTTTTTCTCTTAATGTGGGTATTTTTAAACAACACTGCTTTGGAGTGTTATCAGCCGGTTTCCTCATTGTGTGTCAGATCCAAAACTTGTGCCCTTTCCTCACCTTTGGTTCCACTGGTGTTTGTCTAACTCTGTCCATCAGTTTCCACACTGGTGATAGGTCATATAACAATTTTAATTTTTCCATTATTTGATAGCACCCACTTATGCAAGTCTGTAACTTGATGGTTGTCACTGCTGTTGTTACCTTGGTCTCACACCATACTAAGCCACTCCACAATCTATGTCAGTGATTCAAAAGAGTTGTGATATAGTGGATGCCATATCATTGCAACATCCAAAGCAATGAAGAGGCTGACATATTGGCAAAGGAAGTGTGTAAAGCTACCTCAATGTGATACAAGCATAACTTAAGAGACCAAGAGTTTTATCAGGAGCAGATAAAGGAACAAGTGGGTAGCAGACTGCCTTGACATTCAAGTTGAAGATTATAATTTTTGTGTTGGACTTTATTTCTTTTTATTTCCTAATGCAATGTAAGCCTCTCTCATCTCCCATATTCTCATCTTTATATCAGTCTGGTCCTTCAACTTTGCCTATAGTATGCTGCTGCCAATATATGTGTGTGATTCAACATCTTTATTAACTCAGCATGAATATATTATTATAAAAAATGGTTCTTGTGTCTTTATTCACCAGCAGATGTAAATTGTTGAAATTTCGAACCCAAACCGAGCACCGTACTTTTTCTTACATTTTTTTTCTCTTAAATTCGAGCGAAAAATCTAACACCGTCTCCGCGCGGCAAATCTCTCTCTCAGTCCACCAAGACTGTGTGCTCTCTCTTTCACTACGGCAATGTACTTGTGCGCTATCTCTTTCTCCATGGCAATGTACTTGTGCGCACTCTCTTTCACTACGGCAATGTACTCGTGCGCTCTCTCTTTCACTACGGCAATGTATTTGTGCGCTATCTCTTGCTCCACAGCAATGTACTTGTGCACTCTCTCTTTCACTACGGCAATGTACTTGTGCGCTCTCTCTTTCACTACGGCAATGTACTTGAGCGCTATCTCTTTCTCCACGGCAATGTACTCGTGCGCTCTCTCTTTCACTACGGCAATGTACTCGTGCGCTCTCTCTTTCACTACGGCAATTTATCCATCCCGTTGTGTGGCAGGACATCAAAGGAATTATTCGTCTGGTTGGGTGATGGTGGCGGAAAGAGTCTCTCTTCTTTGGATTGAAGTGACGTCGATTTGTAGCAATGTAATTTATATGGTCCTGTGTAGGGAATGAAACAGCTCGATCGTTCTGTGATCTACACAGATTCGAAGTGTATTGGATTTTGCGAAGGTTGCTTACTCTACATCTTTGCAACCTGGGATGATCTTGTTTAACTAGGTTTACAGTGTTCCTCGTGGGGCTACGTTTTTCCATAGGAGACTGTGTATTCCGATAGGCTTCTAAAATGATCTCTTGATCAACCATATCTGGGTATTTAAACTGAAAATCAATTTGCCGCGAACCGTAAGTTGTCCGCTGACCACGGTTTGGGAACCACAGCTCTAGTCACCCGTTCAACATTTTGAAATTTGTCATACATCGCTTTTTTTTTTTATGTGTTGACTCTATCTTTCTTGTCTCGTTTTACTTTTCTTTGAGTTTGTTTTTTATTAGTTTCATTCTTTCTCCATTTTACTAATTTTTTTTATTATCCATGTTAAGTAAAGTTTGCCTAGCTTTGAAAAGGCGCTCACTATTAAACTTTGACAAAAGTTTCCCTGTGTGCATTCAGACTCGTTAATATTAGGATGCATGTCAATATATACAAGACGTTGTAGCCTGGTAATACCCTCGAAAATCATCAAGTACTACATATATTCTTCATTATTGTGTAGTTTAGAAACATGGAGAATGAACAAGCAGTTAGAGGAAAGAATTGAAGCATTTGAGATGGGGATATATAGAAGAGTGGGGTGCGTCTCATGGATAAAGAGGAAAACAAATAAAGAGGTCACAGACAACCTAGGAATGAAAAGATAATTAATGACGGAGGTTAACATTAGACAGTAAAAAATATGTTGGCCTTGTAAAAAGACACAGTACCTTACTAAAGACCATAATAGAAGGCAGAGTTAAAGGCAAACGTGCCAGAGGAAGCCGCTATTAGTGGAAATGTAACATCAAGAGATGGACAAGAAAGAGTCCATCACAATATCAAGAGTAAAAACAGAACACGCCTGAGATCCATTCCAGCCAATCTAAGATATTGATATGTCTGATGATGATGAATAGTCTTGTTGTCGCTGCCCCGCCCCTCCCCCCCCCCCCCCCCCCCCCCCCCCCCCCCCCCCCCCCCCCCCACAACAAAAAAAAAAATTATTGACAATCATCTTAACAAGACAATTTCGAGAACTACACGTTAAATCGTTGAAAGTATTCAAAAAGAGACATGAAAATAGGTCGTATATCTTTATCATCACTGCCCTACAGATCACAAAGGAGCATGATGATGATGATGATGATGAAAAAAAGGTAAAGGTAGTCGCATAGCAGATACTGCCGTAAGGGAGTGAAGTGTTAGAGACTTCACTATACTAGGTCCAGCATCGAGAGGTGGGGGTGACCAGTTCCTTTCATCGCTGCCTTTTCCTTCCCTAACTGAAGGGCAAAGTCAGGTACCCATTCACAGCTGGGACGACTGGAACACAATACCGTGAATCGAACCCAGTACCTTAGCCGTAAGAGACCAGCGCTCTAACCACTCTGTCAATCGGACACTCATTAAAAAAACATGATAACGGATACAAACAGAATGTTAAAAATATGGAGGGGAAAAAGGGGGGGGGGGGGAGGAAGAGATTTGTGACGTCGCGTAAGGGGGTGGCAAAAGTCTTTTTGTTGCCTGTAAAATGTGACAACTCCATGGCCTTGACACTGCGATTGGATTTGCCGAACTGAAGAAAAAGTACAATGCCTCCGTTTAGCCTCAACATTTCAACAATTTTCATCGCCGGTGAATAAAGACACAAGAACCTAAAAAATAAATAAATAGTTCTGAAGCAATATCAACAATTAATTATTGCTAAATATATATCATTATTATGCATTGATCACTTCATGTGATTATTTCAAATAATAACATGTGCACTTCTAATATATACTGAGCAGGTGTAGACGATAAAGAAGCCTAAAAAATGTCAAGACTAAACAACAAAGTAAAATATATTATACAAATCTGATAATTTGTACATAAAAGCCACAAAGACAACATATATCTTTAAAAAAGCTATTAATTACAATTAAAGCAATTATTCCAGTGTATCTACTTTCTGAGGAATAAATCATTCAAAGTGCGCTTGATCTGACCCCAAACTTATTGGATGAGAGATTGAAAAAACACAAGGCGCTAATCAGTATTTTATTATAGGGCTGTATTACTTTTTATGTCTGTTGTGCTGTCTTGCGTGCTCTTAACCACTGTAATAAGGGATGCCAAAGCTGCTTCGACAGTGAGGAACAAGCGGCCTCCGTGTTTGGCCCAAAATCCAGTGGACTTCAGCATTGGGATGATATTCTCTGGAACAGATGTGATCAGGACTTCCACATCTATGGAAGTGAACTCATTAATGAGAAACTGAAGGGCCTGGACTCCCATTAGGTCAATGAATGCAACCCCAGCAGCATCTAGAACTATTACCTTCACTGACACTGCTGTGGTTGTATCCAGCATCTTTTCATGACACTCACTTGCATTAAGTCCATTTTTGTCACCTGTGTCTTTACCTGCATCATCTACTTTTATTTCTTTCATTCGTTTTTTAAGCTTTATGGGAAGTGCAGCCACATACATACAACAGAGCACATTCCACATGCAAGCATCTCTTGAGTTGAGTCCACTACGTAATTATTCTTCAGTCCTTGGGTTTTAGCCATGGCCAGCGTTTGGGCATATGCAATCACAATAATAACAATACCATCTCCAATGTAATCAGTCACGAGTGAAAAGTCTGGCAATTTGGGTGCTGGGACTCCAACCGGTACCGTCTCAACAACTTTCACATTGAAATTATCATGTAAATATGCAAATTTTGAGATCAGAGTTGCAGCAATGACCACAAGCAGTTCTATTGGAACGGGGATTCTCATTTGTTTCTTATATCTGTCATTTATAAATTTTTTAACAAGATAAATCACAAGTATACAGATAATAGAAGTTATAAGAGTGGCAAGATTTGTCCTTGGCAGGTTCCACAAAACTGAAATCCAAGTCCTGATGACAGCACCTACACCTTTGTAACGAGGAACTGATATACCAAACATGGTCTTGAGCTGGCTAGTTACAACATGAAATGCTATGCCTACAGTGAAACCAGTAATCATAGAGTTTGACATTAAGCTGGTAATTCGACTAAGTCCTAACCTGGATGCAATGATAAGGACGACACCGGCAATGACTGACACTCCACTGGCTACTTCAATTCTTCTGGCCATTTTGGCAGCATCATCCTCTTTAGTAAAGACAGTACTAAACATTGTGGTCATATTGGAAGAATTTGAAGCTACAGAAAAGTTAGATGACATATCTGCCTCAAAAGATTCATTGAATGCTGGATTTCTCATAACTTGTGCTGTTTCATTAATGCAAATTAGTGGGGTTTCCATGGTTATATTGCTGTCGTATTTGTCCAAAACTGTAGCAATCATAAGGCTCAGGATTGCTATACAACCCCAAGATACTTGTCTCCCTGTCCCAAACAAGAAATAGGTCACAGATGAGAAGAAGGAGATATAAAGACCTACAATTGGAGGTAGAGTTGACAAAGCTGCAAATGCCATTCCTTGAGGGATCATCATAACTCCTGACGTCAAGCCAGCGATGACATCATTTGGTAAATCTCCTTTCAGCGTGTATGACTTCAGGGTTTTAATAACAGGAAATAGTCTTAGCAATGATTTCCTAACATTACATGCTGCAGTCTGTTTCATTATAGTCTGATGAATCATTTTCTTCCAAGGAATGCGATCTTCTGGATTTCTGAAGGTGTTCTCAAAGTCTACAAGCTTGGGGTATTTCGCTACACATGTATCTTCACCAACTAGTTCCATATCTTCTGTGTTGTGTTCAGAGTGTTCTGGATGCATAGTGGACTAATGCTGAAGGAGGAATTAAAAACAATACATTATGCATGTCAAATTTGAGACAACAGTAAAGGGAAATAACCAAAAGACGCAAATGAAAAAAAAATGGGGGTTGGCAGGAAGAAGCTGCTTCTTAATACTCTTAGTAACTATATCTCAATTAGAAACTTAATATTCTGTGGTATAATAAAGCAGATAAAGCTGCTAAAGAGGCAAGAACAAACAAGCGGCACATGCATGAAAACAAGCAAATAGTGGCTTCACTGAGAATCAAAAATGTAGTCTCGTCTTATCTGACACAAGATTATATGTGACATTAAACCACCTGACAACTAAATGCTATATACAAATTCATATCAAACGAGTTGAACAACGTGCAATTTCATATCCCATAATCTGAGAAACAATAATGCACCTTTTAATAAACCCAAATTAACAACTTTTGCTTGATTTACATAAATTCATGGATTAAGTAATGCAAAGATATGAAAAGACAAATGTGGCTTTGAAGAAATCATGGGCAAACACAACTTAGACAATGAATTAAAAAGGAGAACTATTCACTTTCATATTCAATGAAAGAATATTATTTTGTAACACAGATTCTGCCCATGTGTTACTGGGTCCCAAGAGGGGAGCAAGGAATAGTAACACTGCCCTACCATTCATGTAATTAAAGGTGATTAATGCAGGCTGGGCATTGGGCCCGGCTACCCCATGTTGTTAAAACTTTAAACCACAAAAAACTTTACAACAATGGATAGGTCAACTAAAGAAAACAATTCAACACAGCCATGCAAGATGGAAGGAGGTTCTCTAACAAGGAGGCTCATGACACAACCCAGAGAAAGTGAAAGGAGTATGGGTTGCTGACTCCCATTTTTTTCTTGCAGGAAAATCTTCACAGGGGACAGCAAAAATGTGGAGTTACAAGACTAATATCCTGTGAGAGTGGGTGGAAGGGCATAACACAGAAGAAACTGATCAAAGAAGAAATGGTGCAATTTTGTTGGGTGACCTAAATGTAAAGATATGAAAAGACCTCATGGGGATATAATTGAACTATTCACAAACTTCTGTGCTTCAAATAAAGTGAGTATAGAAGAAAGCATGTTTCCACATAAAAGAATTCATAAAGTAACTAGAGAATCACAAACGACAGAACATAAAAATATTAAAAAATCACTGAAAAAAAAAATTTATATATATACTAAACTTAAAGAGACATATGGAGAAGCACAAATCATGTATAACAGCTTACTTACTTACTTAGTCATTCCTCTTCTACCATGAGGTGTAGAGGTTTGTAAGAGAGAGCGCCAGACTATTCTATCGGCTGTCTTCCTCCTGGCTTGGTTTCATTCTAGTCCTCAGTCCTTCAAAGATTGTCTAATGTTGTCCTCCCAGCAGACTTGGGGTCGTCCTGGAGGTATGGATCCCTGGCTCTTAGTTTCTCATGCTTGCCGTGGTAGCCGATTTTATCCCATTCTGCAGACATGGCCAAACCATCTCAGTTGGGACTGTTCTACTTGGGTCTGCAGCGGTTGGGTTTTTAAGCCTTGACATATCGTCTGGTTGCAGACTATGTCTCTTCTTGTTACTTCAACCACCTTCTTCAGATACCTCATTTCTGGGTTTTGGATCTGGCTTTTGTGGGTTGTGGTCATTGCCCATGACTCGCATTCATACGTCAAGATTGGGACATAGGTGGAGCGGGATACAGCCATCTTCATCTTCTTACCAACATGTATAACAACAGAAACCATAAATAAGAAAAAAGGCAGAAAAAAATAAGAAAGCAGATTTAAACAGAAGCAAAACCAGACCTGAAGTTCTGGAGCCAAAGCTCATGAAGTATAAATAGAAGAGCACAAAGAGATAAACAGAAACATTAGAAGAGACAAGAGAAAATATACTGATGAGTTGGCAAGAAAGGCAGGAGAAGCTGCAACCAAAGGAAATATTAGGGACCTATACAACAACACAAAGAAGCTAACAGTGAAATACAAGAAAGAGATAGACAGAACATTTTGAGGAGGAACTTCTAAACAGAACAGCTCTACACAATCGCCAGACAACTAGCCAGCAGAAGAGAAGCTATAATTCAACAACGAAAAACCAGATAAAGATGAAATAAAGCCATACAGCTTCTAAAAGATGGAAAAGCTGCTGGCTCAGATGGTATTCAAGCAGGGGCCATCAAAGCAGATATTGAGACACCTACAGAGATATTATTCAAATTACTTAGCGCAGTCTGGGAGAGAGAAGAAATAGCAGAATGGAAGAAAGACTATCTGGTCAAGTTGCCCAAAAAAAGTTTGCATGAGTGCACAAATTACATAGGAGTATTGTTTCTATCGGTGACAGGGAAAATATTAAACAGAATCATATTTGAGAGATTAAACGAGTTCATAGATAGACAACAGAGATGAACAAGCTGTATTTCAGGAAAACAGATCCTGCACAGATCAAATAGTCACACTGCAAAGAGGAACAAATTCTGGAGCTGAATTCACCTCTTTACATTGGATTTGTGGATTATGAAAAGGTATTTTGACAGTGTAGACGGAGAATCATTTTCAAAATTGATGAGGCAATATGGAGTCCCCCTGAAGACCATTAACTTAATAAAGAAAACATATGAAGACACGACACGCAGCACTCTTCCTGAAGGACAACTTACAGAACTGTCTGAGATAAGAACCGAAGTGTGGCAGGGATGCCTCTTGTCACCAATTCTCATCTTACTAGCTGTAGATTGGGCTTTGAAAACATCGATATTAGCCAACAAAAACAGAATTAAGTGGACTCGATATGAGAACAATGGACAGGAGAGATAAAGAGGAAGCCTGTTGATAACATTACAAGGTAGTCATCAATCTGGAATCCCCATGGTAAGAGAAGTAGAGGAGGACACAAAAAACACAAGCAGACGAGAACTGGATTTAGAAATGAAAGAGAAGGAAGACATGGAAAGATCTGAAAATGATGGCATGGGACAAATGGACTTGGCATGGGACAAATGGACTTGGCATATGACAAATGGACTTGGCATGAGTTTGTTGAAAAACATAAGCTCCTTGGGGAGCTGATGGGCATTGATAATGATGTTAATAAATGCTTATTTACAAGCCACTGAGGAAAATAAAACAACAACTTTACAGCATGTAAAATGGTAGTGGCTGATGACTTGGAAATGATGGCAAAAGGTGTAATCCAAGTATGGGTAAGATTGAACACGAGTGAAGCTGAATGCAAGTTTAAATTCTGGTTTGCATCTGAAAGTTGCTATGATAAAATATTGCGAAGAGAAAGAATTGCAAGAACTGGTTTACACAACATTTACAGAAAAAATTTAAATACATTTAAAGTATGCATAAGGTAACCAGTGTTGTCGACTTGAGTCAATAAAGTATGCATAAGGTAACCAGTGTTGTCAACTTGAGTCAATTGACTCGGACTCGAGTCTGACTTAAGTCACCACAGTGACTTGACCTGAGATTTAGGAATGAGCGACTCAACTCGAGACTTGCCAATTTTGTTGAAATGACAGACCGTCCTCATTCATAATGCACTCATTATTAATTAGAAAAACAAATACTCTTGTGTTAAGAGATATCACCCAAACATTACAAGACTGCCATTGTGAAAACACATTTTACTTCACATTATCAGATATAATTGGACACTATAATCGAGACACAGCGACCGTCAGAACAATAATATTATTTGGCTACATAAACATTACCAACGGGCTGATCACCCGTTTGCCAGTCACTTCGATTACGGAAACAACAGCAGATGGATTGATTTGCCGTTGCCCTAAAGACGCCAATAGGCGTGATGGGAAACAATGGCAAAGAAAACCTATCTGCTGTTGCCCTAAGACACCACTAGGCGTAATGGCCACTGACTGCTTTGACGGTCGGTGGCTAAGGACGGAAGAAGAAGAAGACATAAACATTACCATCCCGACTTAGGGGGAAATATACCGTGCGCATTTATTTGAGGGAAAAAACTAGAGCATGTGTCCTTAACCTGTAAATTCACTTAAGCTTAAGATTTACCGCTGATCAAGTGTATTATTCCATCCATTCCATGTAGACTGTGGGGGGGGGGGGGGGGGGGGGGGGGGGGGGGGGGGGGGGGGCAGTATGCTTGAGAAGATATTTCTAAAATGTAATACTGAAGAATAACTTTTGTCGATTAAAAAGTCAATAAATAAAATAGTAGAAGAGCTAAAATATATATTAATATTTTTCATTATTATTTGTAGTATCTTTGAAGGACTGTGGACTAGAATGGAACCAGGCCAGGAGGAAGACAGCCGATAGGATAGTATGGCTCTCTCTCTTCCAAACCTCTATACCTCACGGTAGAGGAGAAACGACTAAGTAAGTATTATTTGTAGTGATCGGTGTGATTGTTCGATAAGGCATGACTGTGGGTATAAACAGTGTTAGATTTAAAATGAGGCTCGACTCGGGACTCAATGCCAGTGTTAGGGACTAGTGACTCGACTTGAGACTCGTTAGGAAAGACTTGACGACAATTCTGAAGGTATCCATCCAACAAAGAAAACCTGAAGATGAGTGTGAAAATAAATCACTTTGTTTGAAATAATTGTTTAAAAAAAAAAGTGCACATTTTGGAAAAGCTTATTGCAAAAGATGAATCTGAAAGATTCTTAAAAGAAACAGGAATTGTGAAAGGCAAGAAGGAAAGAGGGACCTGTACATTTAGCACAATATTATGTAATAATACTGGAAAATGATGATGATAAATAAGGAATATAAAATTACAATTCAAAACACACAAAACAATAGTAATCATAGGAAACTATAGACCCTACAGAGCACTGCAACAAGGGGTAATCTGATCATCAGAATTAGCCCCACAATGAAACAAGTGATTCTATTATTTAATCTCCTTCATATACCCCAGAGAAGGAAGGTGGGCCCACTTGGGTAATTACTCCAAAATATCAGTGTTCTTTCCTGCCTGCACTGGGAATTATATACCGTTTACCTTCATTATCCATTATTTCTTGAACAAAACTTATTGTTTATTAATTTATACTGACAACAAAACATAAACAGGAGGGTAATACGAGTTTATTATGATTGAAATGTAAAGAAGCTCAAAGACCGAAACAACTGTCTGATGAGAACACTGCTATGATAAGTTTTCAGCCTGTTACCATACTCTTTATATCGGTGCCTATCATCCCCCTTATTAAAAGCAAGACAGGTATGAGAGATTAGTTTTGGGGAAGGGAAAAACATACACACTCACACATCGACACAATTTGCCATTTATTATTTACTCTATTTAGACTTATTGGAGGGGAGAAATAATGCCACATTCAGATACTGAAAATCAAAATTATTATCTTGAAATAAGTGACATTATATATCCTAATTATAACTTATCAGAGGCTGAATAGGTTGTTTTCTTAAAAAATTTTTTTTTTAAATTACTGTATTTTTTTTTAAAGACAAAGTGCCTTGTTCAACCTTTGATGGATTATAATTAGGATATATAGTGTAGTAAATTCAAGATAATAAAATCTGATTTCTGATATCTAAATATCATATCTTCTCCCCCCCTCCACTCAGAAAAAATATAGTAAATCAAAACTGTAAAATTGTGTGAATGCATGTGTGTGCTCTCCCCTTTCTAAAAAAAACCCAAATACACACAAAAAAGTAAAGTCTCTCATAACTGCCCTGTTGTTAATAAGGTGAAAAGGGGTGAGTAAGCCTGGGGGTGTCCGGGATGACACCCAATCCACCAATTATCTGCCATCCCCATCAGACTACGGCCGGTGTGATGCTGACCACATCATCCCTAGTGTGCCAATGGTCAAGACAATATGGGCCTAACACCATATTCCCAATATGCCTCAATGGGCGTGTAACGGGATCTTTTAGCCTACCTTTTTTTTAACCCATCAGACTACCCTTTATCCTCACACTATCACCATAAATTAATTTTAGTTCTTGTTATATAGGCTACTGTTTTACTATACTATGCAATTCCTATGTCTATCTATTCTCAACACCTGTTCCACAGTCATGGATTGAACTGGAGGGCAGAAAATAATCTAATATTGGTTTTCTCTGTTGTTACAGTAGTTACAGTGGGCCGTATGACTGCCTGCAATATATTTCAACACACAAAACAGACTCAAGCCCGATGTAGGCTTTAATAATTAAATATAAGAATTCCGAAGTAGAGTACGCACTCTGCCTGCGGTCAGCACCTGCCCAGCCCCCGGGAAAACTCTGAATCACAGTGTGCTCTCAGGGACAGACGCGCGCGGTAACAGGTTACCACTACCAGCAACGTAAACGAGACATGCTGATTAATACTGTCACAAAAGTGATCGCATTTTTATTGCCCACTAAGATTTAGTTCATCAACTATCTCACTCGGTTGAGCTGCTCTACCACCTCTGGTCCAGGTTGAATGCACGTTAATGACTCATGTGGATAACGAGCTAAATGTATCTGCTCGTTACATTTTAGTTAAAACTTACTTTTCATCAGCAGACCAACTTCCTGAGCGCTTCAGCTTAGCACTTTGACGACTTGTCGATTGACAGCAACACATCTGCCACAAACTTTCACTCTAAATCACATGACTTTGTAACTCGCTTATTTCCATTGAATTAACAGAGACGTTTATTTCCATTGGATTAGCACTGTTGGGTTTCCCAAGGGTTTCCTCGTTTTAGCGAATCAGAAAAGAGTTATCTCTATTTTTAAAGAAGAGCTTGTGCCGTTTTGCGGAGCTATGTAAAACTTTAATGACGGATGAAATGGTGATTGCAGTTTGACAAAAATCTTAACTAACAGTCTGCATGAAAGGTTTCACACCTGAATGAAAATTACCATAATATCAAAAGTAGACCCTTAAATGTAAATATCTGACTTATACGAGATCTAGAGACAGAAACGTCTACCCAAGCTCGTCTATATTTTGCTACAATATCTATACTCATGGAAAAAAGTAAGTGTGCAGCACTCAACAGGGCACTGTGCGTGTTTTCTTGGGTGAACTCAAAAGCAAGTTGGCACACATTTCTGTGTGAGTGTTGTTCACTTACCCGTGCAATTACAATTGGATCGCACTATTCATGGGGAGATAATCACGGTGCAAGATAAATCACGTGAAAAGTGCCGTAGGGGAGAATTTATCACAGATAAAAGGAAGGTAATTGTGTAGCTCTAATCACAAGCATGTGAAAACATAATCGTTGAAATAGAGAGTATCAAGAAGTACAACAGAAACATCTTTTTTGACAATGCCAAGATTGAACCAACAACAGCGAGCAATAGCTATAGGAATGTTAGCTGCTGGAGCGACTATATTAGCTGTATCACAACATTTCAATGTTCACAGGAACACTATATCACGCATTCAAGCTCGTTTCCACCAAACTGGATCCACTGCTGATCGCCATAGAAGTGGCCGACCACGAGTTACCACCCCTGCACAAGACCGTTACATACGCCTTATGCACTTGCGTAACAGTTTTATTCAGGCAACATGGACTGCCAGGAACATTCCAGGTTTAAGACCCGTGTCGTGCAGAACAGTGCGGAATAGGCTCAGAGAGGCAAATCTCTTACCTCACATTTTTTCGTGGGGATGCCACACTGACTTTAGTTTTTATCTTTCTTTCATGACACTTTCACTAAAATCAAAGTGATCACTTTGTCTTTTATTCAATATTCAACCACATTATGTGCCAACTTTTATTTCATTTCGTCCATGAAATCACGCACAGTGCCCTATAATGTGTTGCAGACTTACTTTGTTCCATGAGTATATTTGGTAGTAAATAGGCAGCGTGTGCAAGGTATTTCTGATAAAAATCTGATAAATATGGGGCTGAGTAAATAAGAGATTAAAAGCTTAATTTAAAAAATAATAACAGATACGTGGAAAGCAGTGTGATAAAAATCAGAAACGAAGACATGCATACAAACAATTCAAGACTCGCAACATCTAGGCATGCTTAATAAGAAACTTTTCAGACTACAGCTGGGAAAACGTTATTTCATAATAGAAGAACCTTACTGTGCTGAATGTCTTCAAGACAATAATAAATATAACATTTCTGGTTAAAATGTAAGAGGTATTAACAACAGACAATCCTAAAATTAGGTTTTTTGCATAAATATAGCACATGTGTTAAGAACAAACATATATATATATATCATGTTCAGAGAAAGTCACCATATTGATATGTTTTAACAAGTCAGTGCTTCCAGATGCATATTAAATATATCTAACATCATTGTTACAGACAAACATAACACCATACCATTTGATAGCATGAATTTGAAGTTCCATAAAGTAGAATAAATAAAGATAACAAAAATAAAATTGAATTTTCGTGTGTGGTTACTTTTTAACTTTCATTTTGTTTAGTTTTTTTTTTTTTTTTTCAAACATTTAACTGATATTTTAACCAAATTAAAGTATTATTTTAGTTTTCCTCCCATTCATTTATATACTGAAGCACATTAAAAACGCACCACCTGTATAATCCAGGAACAGAGTGTGAAATGTAAATATAAGTGTTTACAAGTTTACATATTTGGAATCTTTATTCATTTTCCTATGAATCCACGCTGGTCATTAATTTGTACATTTGATTGTTATGAAATTCATTGCATTCTGTGCTGGCAAGGGAGAAAACCAAAAATGCAACCAATAAAAAAAATTCATTCACACTGTCCTCAGTATCTGGTATGTCCACCGTGTGCTTGCAAACAAGCTTGGCAGCGGTTCCGCATGAAACGCACAAGTCCCTGAAGGAAATTCCGGGGAATCAAGTCCCATTCACGTGTAAGAGCAACTTCGAGCTGTTGCAGATTAGCTGGAGAACCTTGCCTGTAGACTCTGCGTCCAAGCTCGTCCCACAGATGTTCTATAGGGGACATGTCTGGTGATAGGGCAGGCCAATCAATCGTTACAATGTTCTGCTGCTGTAGATATTGCTGCGTAATGCATGCGGTGTGCGCACGTGCGTTATCCTGCCGGAGAAGCTGCAAGTCTGGATAATTTGTGAACGCAGGAGCAACCAATTCATCCAGAACCTCATCTCGATATGTCACAGCATTAACATTTCCACGGAAGACGCGAAGAGGCAAACGATGGTGAAAACTGAATCCTCCCCAAATGTGAATACTGCCACCTCCAAATCGGTTGTGCTGACGAACACAGCAATCTGCAAAGCGCTCTCCACACCGTCGCCAAATCCGCATACGTCCATCAGCAAAGGATATGTCTGTGAATAGGACAGCATTCCACTGCAGTCTAGTCCATCTGACATGTTGCTCTGCCCATTGCAGGCGCTGCTGACGATGTCTGTGAGTCAAGTTTGGCCCAACATAAGGTCGTCTTGTAGTAAGGCCTGTATCTCTGAGTCGTCGTATGACTGTCATTCGAGAGACTTGTGGTAAAGTACAGTGATACAGCGATAAAATCATAAATTATATATATATTAAAGTCAAAATAATAGCAGTAGAAATATAATTAGTAAAGTTGTAACGCGTCTTCTTCCCCGCGCCAGAAAACGCATTGATTTAAGCAGGACAGAACATAGTGAGAAACCTTATCGCCGCGTTGGTAGTATTGACCTTTAAAACGCGCCCGTCAAGGGTTAACGATAAAAATTTGAAAAATTCTACTAGCGTAGTGGTTCCAGGAAAGATAGAAAGAATAAAACACACGAACGCATAAGATTGAGAGAGCGGACACCTGCTGCCGGCTTGTCAAGTGTTAGAGGTTTGAATTAGCTACTCAGGCCAACAGTGCGAGACGACGCCGTTAGCTTGTACCCCGCTAGTCCAATACATTTCTAACCACAGACACTGTGGAAAAAAAAATATATATACACACGCATAATTACTTCCTATCGGAAAAAAGGAAGATCTGAAGCGATTTTTATAACATTCAAGTAGTTGAAACTTAGAAAAACAACGAACACCAAAATGGAAAATATATTGAATTCTTTATTAATAGGTTTATGATCATAAAAGTTAGCTAGTCTAAGAGCTGGTCTTGTCCTGATGGGTAATATGCTTTCGAACAAAAAATCCGACAGATAGAAATAAAGTTATAGACAAAAGACGGTATTTGTTTGTACAGACAGACCAACACATGCTCGTTTGGACTTGCACTAACGGTGACATTTTTTGACGCGTCCTTGAAAAAGGCAAGAAAGGGTACAAGTAGTCTGTTGTAGAAAGGAGCAGAAAAGGGGGAGAAAAATTATGGGATGGCTTAACACCAAATATATTTAGCAGTAGAAATCTAAGAATGAGAGAGGAAAAAAACTTGGTAGTGTCAAAAAATCAAGTCTGTTTTTGCTTTTAATTTCAAATTTCAAAATTGTCGTTCGTTCATTGGCCAAAGCCTTTCATATTATTAAAAAAATTCAAAGGCTTGACGCCATTTGTAGAAGATAGTCCCGAGAGCAGGACGTTGTGTATTTCTGAAGAAAAGTGATTAGCCTTATACTACTTACTTAGTCGTTCCCCTTCTACCATGAGGTGTAGAGGTTTGGAAGAGAGAGCGCCAGACTATCCTATCGGCTGTCTTCCTCCTGGCCTGGTTCCATTCTAGTCCTCGATCCTTCAAAGATTGTCTAATGTTGTCCTCCCAGCGGACTCTGGGTCGTCCTCGGGGTCTGGATCCTTGGCTCTTTGTTTCCCATGCTTGTCGTGGTATCCGATCTTCTCCCATTCTGCAGACATGGCCAAACCGTCTTAATTGGGACTGTTCTACTTGGGTCTGCAGGGGGTAGGATTTAAGGCCTTGACGTATCGTCTGGTTGCGTACCATGTCTCTTCTTGTTACTTCAACCACCTTCCTCAGATACCTCATTTCTGAGGTTTGGATCTGGCTTTTATGGGTTGTAGTCATTTCCCATGACTCGCATCCGTATGTCAAGACTGGGACATAGGTGGAGCGGTATACAGCCATCTTCGTTTTCTTACCAACCTCTCTCTTGCTGAGGAATCCTCGATTTATGGCCTGAAAAAGTCTCCCAGCTGCTGCTTTTCGAGTGGCCAACTCTTCTTTGATGCCTCCCTTTCGGTCTATAATAGCTCCGAGGTATTTAAAGTGGTCGACCTGCTCCAGGACCTGTTCTCCCAGCTTAATCTGATGTTTTCTTTCTTCACGTGATATCACCATGGATTTTGTTTTAGAGCTGCTTATGACCATCCCTCTCTTCTCCAGCTCTTCCTTCCAGACTTGCAGGTTGGATTGGAGATATGCCTCTGATTTAGCAATCAGGGCAACATCATCAGCAAATGCCAGCTCCAAAATATAGACCTGTCTCATCTTCCAGTACCCCACTGAATACTTTCTTGTTCTCTCCTTACATGCCTTGATGACATCGTCCATAAGGAGTATGAAGAGGTAAGGTGATAGGATATCACCTTGTCTTACACCAGTGGTGGTCCTGAACTCTTCCGACTTATGGTTTGCTGTCCTCACATAATTTCTGCAAGACTTGTAGAAGCTCTGTATAGCATGAATCAGAGGTGCTGGAATATTCTTCCTTGCCAAACAGTCCCAAAGTTTGCTCCAGGGGACCCTGTCAAACGCCTTTTCCAGATCTATGAAACAAAGATGCATCTCACTCTTATACTCAAGGGCCTTTTTACTCAGCTGTCTGAGTGTGAAGATTAGGTCTTGAGTACTTCGGTTTGCTCGGAATCCGCACTGGACCTCATCCAATTGTGGCTCAGCTAGGCGTCGGAGTCTCTGCTCTAGGATTCTAGAGTAGATTTTACCAGGGACACTGAGAAGGGATATGCCTCTATGGTTTCCACATTGTCGATTGTCACCCTTTTTGAAAATTGGTGTTATGATGGCAATCTCCCAATCCTTTGGTATTGTCTTGTTGTACCACGCTGCCTGTAAAACCCTTAAGAGTAATAGGTCGCCTGATGCTCCCATGAACTTAACCATTTCTGGTGTTATACCATCATGCCCTGCTGCTTTGCCCATCTTGATTTTATCCAGTGCTGCCTTCAGTTCTTCCATCTTTATGTCATCTTCACCATCATTGGTTTTCTCTTCTGTGCTAGTGTTTATCATTTCTGATGCTTCACCATGCTCACCATCCAGGAGTTCTGAGAAATATTCTTTCCATCTTCCCATTACTTCCTTCTGGGCAGTAAGCAATTTGCCTTGCTTGTCCTTTATAAATTTGAGAGGGCAATTGTTTTTCTTTCGTCGTGTTCTTTAGGGTCTTATAGAACAATTTCTGATGTTCTTGCGCATCTTTTTCTAGCTTTTCTCCAAATTCTTCCCAGGACTTCTGTTTTGCTGCTAGAACCTTGTTCTTTGCTTCTGTTCTGAGTGTCACATATTCTCTATATTTTTCCATTTGTCCTGTTGTGTTTTTAGCTCCTAAGTATTGTTTCCATGCCATTTTCTTCTCTCTTATTTTCTCTTTGACTTCCTCTGTCCACCAAGGTGTCCTCTTTCTCTTGTTCCCAAGTCGGACTTCACCGCATGCTTCTGCAGCAGCTGTCTTTATGATATCCTTGAATTTAATCCAGAGGGTTTCCAAGTCATCAGGTCGTTCTTCTGTGTTGCTCACCGCTGCAGCAATAAGCCCCTGATATCTGGTCTTAATTTCTGGCTCTCTCAGCTTGTAGGTCCTAATGCTCATTTCTCCTGCTCGTTTACTTGGTTTCTTGCGTGATGTTGGGCAGTTCCTAGGCTGAGCAACTCTTTCAGTTGTTCTTTTGATTGTTAGCAGGTAGTGATCACTTCCAATCTCTGGCCCCCTCCAGACTCTAGCATCTCGGACATATTTGAATGAGCTTCTCCGAACAATGGCATAGTCGATCACTGACTTCTCATTCTTTGTTGGTTCACATCTAGTGTATGCATGTATGCGCTTATGGGGGAACTTTGTGTTTGTAATGATCAGATTCTGCTCACTGCAGAATCTAAGGAGTCGCTTTCCATTGTCATTGAGAGTATCTTCTCCATATCTTCCGATAACTCCACCCCATCTAGCATGGTCATTTCCAACTCTGGCATTAAAATCTCCGAGCATGATAACTTCATCTAGGCAGTCATCCACTGTCCTTTGAAGCAGCTCGAAGAATTCCTCCTTGACCTCTGCTCTCTCATCCTCATTTGGCCCATACACTATGACCAGGTTGACTATGGTTTCTCCTTCTTTTAGTTTAACAACCATAATGCGCTCCGAGACAAAGTTCCATCCCTTGATACTATCTTTTTGATTTTGGGCCACAATGCAACCCACGCCCCCTTTAGCTCTTTCAGACATGGGTACACCACTGTAGAGCAGCGTGTTGCCATCGAGATCCATAATTCCTTGTCCTTTTTTCTTTGTTTCCGTTATAGCCAGGATTTCTAGTTTTGCTTTCCTCATCTCTTCCACCAGCTCCTCTTCCTTCCCATTTATACTTCTTGTGTTCCAAGTTCCATAAGTCGTAGTCCGTAGTCCGTTCCAGTTCGTCGCCTTTAGAATCCGTCCGGTTTTCTCTCTTGTGTTGCTAGCAATCGTGATTTAAAGCAAACAGGTGATTGGCCTGTTGTGGCTTTGCATGGTGGAGGGGCTGCCTCCTTACGGCCTCCATGCAGGCCGCCCTCCTCCTTTTTCATCCGGTCTTGGGACCGGCATTGGCGGAGTTGATTAGCCTTATTAAAGCAAATATATATGAAAGTATAGGCATCACAGTTCAGCCAGCAGTATATCTGGAATCTGCTATTCAACGTACCTGTGTTTTTTTCCTTGAATTTCTGGTAAGACCGACATTATTCATATATCTTTTGTTTAAAAATGTGAGTGAGAGATGCTGCCATCACGACTGTAAGTAATCAGGTCCCAAGCTGATTTGTGCAGGGCCTGAAGGAGAATTAAGATAAAACACATTGCCAGTTTTGCACATGTAAATGCACATGTTTTGTGAAATAAAATGTTTTCTTAGGTGACCAGAGGGACACAGCTCACCTATCCCATTGTATGGTAGAAAAGAAAGATTAATAATATGATTGCAGATGCAGTGCCGCCTTTGTAGGAGAGACATGTGAACAACACTGGTACACTGTGGAATGGATGTGCTGGATTGGTCCATTGGATATGACCCAGCTCTTTATTTCTTATGTATGCTCTTTTGTATATAAATCACAGTCTAAATAAGATATCAACCAGGAGACATTGTTTCATTATTACAGGGTTTTATCTGGCACTAGTCCGGTGCCAGATTTCTATGGGAAAGCCGTTGAAGAGTTTTGGAGTCCAGTAGTGATAGGGGTCGCCAGTATCCCCCTATTACTTTTGGAGCAGTGGTCATTCGGTAGAAAGAATTCAGACAGTTCCAGTGGGCCAGATAAGTGAAATATCTGGTACCCTAACAGTACATCAGCTATAAGAGCAGCACACTCCTGTATTCAAGAAATAAAATATTTCCCTAGTGAAATTAACAGTGACAGTGTATTTTAAAGAGACTGGGAGTGATTATAAGAATCCCAAACAGCCATCCAGTGTTAGAAACCAGTAATAGACAGATTTTAGTAACACTATTAGTTTAATTTAATAGTATTTGTTTGGACACTTGTCCCTGTGGGTCTAAAATTTACATTTTGTATATATCTTGAATTCTTTTCATTTTTAAAGTCCTGACCAGAAGAATACTATGTTCAGGATCAAATAAATCATACAGAAAATTATTAATTGTACAAATATATCCCAGGTGTTATTTCCTTTAATCATAGCCTTTAATACTTGTTTATGTAGAGGTGTATTATTGTTAAAGTACCATCACACCACACTTGCATATCCCTAGACATTAGACGTAGCTATCGTTCATACTAGTCAAGAATAAGTCTGCTTGAGGCCATAAG
Source organism: Oreohelix idahoensis (assembly GCA_024509875.1). Classification (NCBI taxonomy): domain Eukaryota; kingdom Metazoa; phylum Mollusca; class Gastropoda; order Stylommatophora; family Oreohelicidae; genus Oreohelix; species Oreohelix idahoensis. The sequence continues at coordinate 222,936 of JAMPIV010018943.1, forward strand.
GTGGTAGCAGAAAGGTATCCTGATAACTCAACCCTAAATTTGTTAGAATCAGGGACCTTCACAGCTGGCCTCATTCAGTACAATAAGGAAACATATCAACAACATTTCATAACATCAAAACCCACCACAAGACTTGCCCACGTCTACCCACTATTGCTCTTGCTGTTTGACTTGCCGGGAGAGAACGATTCCTTAGGCGACTCAGCACAATATGACGATCTTGCGTAGGGGTAGTAACTCGTGGTTGGCCACTCCGAAGTCTATTCCGGCACTGCTAGTGGTTCCGTAACGTTCATTGAGACGTACAATAGTGCTTGTCGTGGTTGAGTTAAAGTGGTCGAGTATTTGTCGAGTTGGACAATAGTAGTGAAATCGACAAGGGACAGGGACTGACAGAGTTATAGATTACACACACAGAAAGGTGTAAATAGGAGATGGACTTGAGACAACCTGGAAGAAGATTTATCAAAAGTGATCTCTCTCTCCAAGCCTCAACTCACTTTTACTGTCTAAGCATCTCCTGCTCTCACTCTTTTCTCTTATCATACATAGAGATTCTAGTAAAGAGCTAAAAATGTAAATATGGATGAAAAGGGTCGGGAACAGCGCATTAATAAATGTGTAAACTTTATTAAAGAAGAAAAGCATGGAATTAATGCATCTCATCATAACATCATAAATGACATAAAAAAATCATCAGCAATCTCAATAATCATCAATAGTCATCAAAATCATCAATAGTCATCAAATACGCAAAATACACCAACAAACACACACACAGACCACCAACATGAACCTGTAGAACACAGAGAGATAAATAATCGAGTGGCAGTCCTTCCGTTTTCGGGGACCAGAGGAAATAGTCCAGACAGTGTCTTATATGTAGATCCTTCGTGAGGGACTAAGCCTACAAAACTGTCCTTGTTGGTGCTAAACGTTGGTGACCCTCCCCTACTGGCGCGAGGTGGGCTGGGGGACGCTGTTTATTTCCTGCTGACCAAATAAACAAACTGAGCGACAGCCGGTCCGCCTTCGTGGGAAGAAAGTTACTAGCTCCAGGAAAGAGTCTTACGTGCAGATGTCCTTCAAGGCGATAGGGTAAACTGCATACCTTTCCTTGTTGGTGCTAACTTTAGTGCCCTCTACTGGCGCGAGCGGGGCTGGAACTCTGTTTATGTCTTTGGCTGGCCGCTCCTAAGTGCGAGGTTCTACATAATCCAGAAATAAGCCATGGGACGAAGTCACTTGAGGACAACTGATCCCAAGGCGTGCTTATCCGGCGCTAGGCTCTGCCTGGCTGTAAATCCTGTTTAAACTGGTTTGGCTGTGGGTTGCTGAGTGCCCCGTTTAGGCACAAAAAGGCGGGTGATATGGAATTCTGCTATAGGCCTGCTGGGCGATTTTGATATTATGGAAGTGGCAACGCTCTGGCTGGTAATCCAATAGGCGAGTAGGGAACTACTACTGCATTTGGTGATTCCAGATTTAGCGTTGGCTCCGTTGCACTGCGTGAGCTTAACTTGGCGTTGACAAAAGGGTTTAGGTTCAGGAACGGGGTTTGACTACTCGTGACGCTAGCGGTATTCAGAAACCCTCTAGATCGAAGAGGACATGTCGTTCTTCGCCTGACTGGAGTCTGCTCTAGCGATTCGGTCTCCCTGAAACTGAGACCCAAAAAAGACACCTTTTACCTCAAGCAACGACAAAATCAATCTAATGCTTTATAACCTAGTTATGCTCCGCTCCTTCCATTCTATCAATTATAGCATGTGCCCGCATAGGCTTAATATCTTTTGTACACCCATGTACCTGTCATTAAATGTTCTGACAGCAAAATCTCCTCCTCTTCTCCCAATCTCAACATACAGGAAACCTAACCTGTAGTTACAGTTAAATGAATATGCTTATTCATCTTACAACATTAAATGAATTTACATAAACAGATTACAGCATTTGGCGTTATAAAATAAGTCATATGTCCCTTTGGGGAAATATATTAATATTCCACAAAATGAGTACAAAGAAAATGCAATGTTCTAGCTATAATAATACAGTTGTGGCTAAATCATAAGATAGAATTATATCTATGCCTGGTGACTGCTTTCTGTGAAAGTTATAGACTATTGCCTAGCCACCCAAGTAAGCATAAAATGATTCTCCCCAGCCACTAGAAATATCTATCAAAAAGGAATAAGTGACTTTCTCCTATAATCCAGAGTTTAAGTGAATAATCCACCTCTGACGTTATCTTACAGAAATGACAGTTAATGCCTATTCTTAACCCATGATAACGCATCTGTGGACTTATTCTACGCCTAGTGAGTGTTTGTCTTTGTAAGTCTATCATTTAACCCATTATAAACCAAAAACAGCGGGAAGTGTCTGTAGTGGAAGGACCTGTACTAGATAAGTAGTAGTTACCTTGAATAAGCAAGATACAAGAAGTCACCAATGGCCGGCCATAAATGATGACAAAGACAATTACAATCTTTAATTTTACGCCTGTGATTTTGTAAATACACATTTACAATCCTTACTATAATCTATTTTAACAACTCGTAATAAATGTACAGATACATTTTATAACTCGCAGTTGATTGATTTAAAAAAAAATCAGTTTCTGTTCGAAATTGTGTTCTGGTGTGGAAATTAAGAGAATTAATTAGTTTTTTGAATTGATAAAGTAAATTAACGAGCTACGATCTACATCAACTATTAATAGACACCCTTGGAGCATAGGATAGGTCTAGCGAGAAGGTGACTTACTTCACAGCTCTCTTCTACAGCTACCATCTAGAACTGTGCATTTAACTACCTGACTTATCCTGTGTCATCCCTACATATTGTTAACCAGTCCTCTTCTCCAGTTCTGGGAACTATATCGATTATTTCCTATCCAACATCTATCTCGCCACAATTGTCAGTTCCACATTGATGACTTTGTCGTACCATTTCAAGCCTTATGTTCAATGCACTCAACCTCTTATGAAAGTCTTTTAATTTCTTGGTGGTTTCAGAACCATACAATAAACTCATTTGACATCTGAGTTGAAACTTCTTAGTTTTTGTGCTGCACTTCATTTCTTCTTACTTCCGTTTATTTCCAAAACCAACATTTACTGTCATAATATCCAATAAGTATTAAGCGCTTGACCACATAAAAGACGAAGCAAATACAGGAGACCACTGACAACACATACACATTAATGCAGTGACGTATGTGAATTAGTTCTCGAAAAAAAAAAATCAAAATGCCAGCACAAAGCATGGATAACATAATAGATTGCTATTAAGATAAAAGAAAGGCAAACTAATGAGGCTGATTTAAACCAAATTAAAATAACAGCTTCCCACGCCAAGGGACATAATATATATATATATAGTTGTAAACACAGTTGTCAAAGTACCAGAAGTGACAACTGGAAGTAAATTGAAGAGTTTGTCAGAGAGACAGAAGAAACAAACAAATGGCCTGATCAGGACAAAAACGACACGAATGAAAAATTGGTTAGCAGCATTTAAGAGTAAAGGAAAAGATGGACAGAGCGTTCTGGAGAACTTCAAAACAAGAGCATCCAGCCAGCAGACAAGGAGCCGCCAGTTAAATGTCAAAAACCAAATAAAAAAGAAATAACGCCTTACAGCTTCCAGAAGATGCAAAATATGTTTTCCCATATGGCATTCCAGCAAGGGCTGTCAAAGCAACCGCATACATCTCTACATAGATATTATACAAATTGCATGTCAAAGTTTGGAAGCGTGGAGAAATACCAATAAGCTAGAAGAAACGACATCTTGTCAAGTTGCCACTGAAGGGAGATGTGCATTGGTGCACAATTACTGAGGGATAGTGTTACTATCAATGCCGGGAAAAGTACCAGACAGGATCTTCCTTAACAGTTTAAATATGCAATATATCGAAACATGAGAGTGGAACAGGCTTTCGGCAAACATATTCTGTACATATCATATTTCGCATATAGTCGAACAGTCCACAACTGAATTCACCACTCAAGACGGAATGTTTGGGCTTTGAAAAGACATTCGACAGAGATTCACTTTGGAAACCTTGGAAATTAATGAGGCACTACGGTGTTACATAATTTTTTTGAGACAAGAATTGGAGTACGATAGAGATGCCTCTTCACTGTCGTTAACATCTTACTTGCTATAGATTGAATTTGGAAAGGTGCACCAATCAAGATATATCTAATTCAGTGGACTGTGACAAAGCAGCTCAGTCATTCACAATCTGTCGATAACACTAATAACCCTCGACCCCATAACCGAAACGAGAAGTAAGACATAGTGAGAATATCGTATGACAGGTCACAGTAAATGGGCCTGCAAATCCCGTGAGAACATTAATCATACGCGGTGAATTACAGGCCAGATTTCAAGATGTGTTAAAAAAAAATAGGTAAAGATAGTCCCATAGCCAATTTCACGGTAGGAGAGTGAAAAGTTAGAGACTACATTTAACTAGGTCTCAGCTTTATCAGGTTAAGTAACCGCTTACCGTCCTAGATACCTTTATTTTATTTGTTGCGTACCCTTACACAGGAGCACAGTCAGGGAGCCCCTCTTACACCTGGGTACACTGGAGTGTGAGACAGCCTGGTTTTAAACTCGGCATCATTGCTTCAAGAAGCAAACGCTCTGATCACTCTGCCACCCGGAAGCTCGCAAGATGTGTACACAAACATTTATGTTGACTAGAGGCCTTACCCGTTCTTTGCACGAGGAATCCATAAAATACCGGTAGTTAATTTTAAAATATAAAATTATTCAAAGGGAAAAAACAACCAGACTTTTTTTTTAAAATATTAATCTGGTGCGTGTTAAAACTGTGCGACAAAATGGGAAAATCAAAGTAACTAAAACATAATGTCAAGATAATACTTAATCTTTAAATGTGTTAAAAACTATTTCATTTTTGAAGGTTAAGTTATAACTTCCCTGTAAACAAAATTTGATGTCTTGCTTGATGGTGCCTATAAATACAGATTATTTGGCGTATTGACCAGAGAACATGCAACGTAAAACTGTCCTTGTGAAAAGCAAGGTGTTTTTAAAGTCAATTCTTGTATACATGATAAATTGGCCCTAGTTTTGTTACTGGTCATAGTGAAGCAAACTGTGACAGGGATTTGGAGCATCTTGAACTGGAAGGGTTAGTTACTTGGTGTGAAAGGTATTCGAAGTCGGCAATTACCCTTCGCACATATACCTCTCTGGTCTGATCACCAGGCATCCAAGTTCATCCAGAACTTCACAGCGCTGGAAAACCACAACGCGCTTATAGTGTCAATACACACATGCTTTCTATCAAAGCTCATGTTAGGCTTCCAAACACTGGAACCGGCAAGGTCTTATAACATAGACCTTTTCTTGGCGCGGGAAAACAAACGACGTGCATCCAAACAATAACATCTAATGGTCTTACCATAAACCTCCTCCTGGCGCGGAAAAACGACGCACCTCTTAATCCAACCACTTTCAAGCGCGAGACAGGACACAACTCGCTGGTAAACAATAATATTTGGCCTTGTACCTTATAGATAGATACACATTACGCAGGACTTCGTCGCGTCAAATCGAAACTATAATAGTCAAAAGTCACAGCCACTACTCACATATCTCTACAAGACACCGACAGTCTCCAACGACGGATGGCCACAAACTCCCCAGGCACATCTCTGTATTCTCTCTACCAAGTATGCCCACTGCGTTCACTAAGCACGCTTTTCACAGGTGCACGTAAACCTCAATTCACACTTGTACGCCCCTGAATTCTCTTCAGTCACAATATGTGCTCATAACATTAAACTTACATGTGACACTTCATGCTTGCGTACTTTACTAATAATACAGAGGTTACTCCATTCTTCACCCACACACATGTATACAAGTTATGTGTATGATGACAGTAAGTATGACGATTTCTACGTCGTTTTTCCTGAGAAATTTCACTAGCAGCCGAGTACAGTTTCAGAGTTTGGGTGGATTCAAATTACGGAGACACAATATGGAAGCACCACATTTTAAGCCTAATGTGTGTGAAGTCATTCCTGAAGGAATTAATTTGACTCCAGAGCAACGGTTTGATCGTTGGTCAGTTTTGACGCCTGAGCAGACGGTGAGAGCGTTGTTTTTAATCAAAAATAAACCGAAAAAATTCACCCGTTTAATTCATTCTATGTTTTAAATGCATAGCTTGACTTCCCTTACAATTTAAACAACTATATGTGAGTGTAGTTAAGCAGCGTGTGTACGCGTTTTTTGGTGTTATTATTACATTTTGTGAGACGATTCGCGTGTTTGTGTTTTTCTTAGTTATTACTACAGAAATATGCCAGGATTTATGTATACAAATTGTAAGCCACAGAAGCTAAAAACGATGTCAGTCTTACCTACAAACACTGATGATTGTTTAATTGTCACATTTTGTTATCAAATGACGGGATCGGTGCAGAAATGTTATGCATATTAGACTTACCTGATGCATGGGCGTGGCCCCAGACTGGCCCAACAAACAGCAGGAAAACGAGACCTACAGTTTCATCTAATGATTAGTCATAGGTAGAAAGTGACGTTAGGGATATTGTTAAAACCTAAAACAAGTGTAAATGCTTTTATGTGATGTAATTCTAGTTTATTTGTATGAACATTACTTATTGCACTATTTTATATATTTTGTGATTTTTAGAAAGGACCAGAGGCGTCCCTAAAGTACTCGGCACCCAGGGCGGATGTTACCAATGACACCTGTGGTGGTTTTTGATGTTATGCAATGTTGTTGTTCTGTAGTACTATTGTACTGAATGAGGTCAGATGTGAAGGTCCCTGATTCTAACAAAGTTTGGGTTGAGTTATCAGGACACCTTTCTGCTACCACCTTATGACCTCAATCAGACCTATTCTTGACTAGTATGTCTGATCGCTACGTCTAATGTCTAGGGTAATGCAAGTGTGGTGTGATGGTAATTAATTACACAAACACACACACAAACACCAATATTAATCTATGTGATCAAATCAACCAACACCGGTTGTTAAAAGTTAGTAATATACAATTTTTTCTATAACTTTATTAGTCCTATACCTAAGATTCTTTTGGTTAGGACTGTCAAATCACATGAGATCAATTTAAATATATACATAAATAATAGGCATACTTAATTAACTAAAAGAGGACAATTTGTCCTTAATCATATATATTGTAGTTTTATGGTATTGTAAAATTTCTAGCTATTTCTAAAGTGTTATGAGCTGGCTGGTTGGGGTGTTAACATCACGCCCAGTCTTTGTCACAGTGTTTCTTTTCTCTTGATACACTTTACTTCTTGACAGATAGTCTTTATTTATATTTCCTTTTCAGGTTTTATGAAGTGGAAAAGTTGATAAATTCTCCTCGTGCCAGGGCTTGTTTACTTAACTGGCACTGGAGGATTGAACATAGATGTATGATCTGCCAACAGCCACTGTTGATCTTGTCCCAAAAGAAATAGGGTAGGCCGCGAGTACCTCTATCTCTGCTGGAGTAACTTTCCAAACACAGTGATACACATAGATAAAATTACCTCCTACGCCGGCTGAATACTCTGATTTGGATCACAGGGATGCCTACTGAGGAAATCTGCTCCCACGTTCAGTGACCCGGGAATGTATTCAATAGTGAATGAATATGGCTGTACGAGTAATGACCATCGTAATAAACGAGCATTCTCATGCTTTGCCTGTGATAAGAATACTAGGGTCTGATTATCCGTCTGGACCACAAATGTTCTACCATATAGATAGATCTGGAACTTACGTATCGCCCAGATTAAAGTTAGACATTCTTTCTCGCTTGTTGAATAATTTTGCTCCGCTTTGTTCAACTTGCGGCTAGCATGAGCAAATGGGTTCAGCTCTCCGTCTGGTGACGATGATCTTTGCAACAAAGTAGCCCCCAGGCCTACATTGCTTGCGTCACTCCTCACCACAAATTCTTGACTCAAATCAGGTAATTTTAAGATTGGCTTGCTTGTAAGTTTTTCCTTTAACTCTTGGTATGCCAATTCACACTGGGCTGACCAAACAATTCTATCAGGATTTCCTTTGCGAGTTAAATCCGTCAGAGGCGTACAAATAGAGTTAAAATTGTTGATATATTTCTGATAGAATCCACACAAGGACACGAAAGATCTCACATCTTTCTTGGTTTGTGGCAGCGGTGTTTTCTTTAATTTCTCGAGATTCCTGGGGTCAGGGGTCATGTTACCCTGATATACAGTATGTTCCAAGATCTCCAACTCTTTACAACCAGTACAACATTTTGTTGGTCTAGCAGTCAAATTAGCTTCTCTCAGTCTATCAAACAGCATAGTCAAAGAGTTAATGTGTTCCTCAAATGTTTCCGTAGCAATAAGGATATCATCCATAAAATTTGTGATGCATGGGTTATTCAGGGCATCCAACAATTTTCGCATCATCCTAGAAAACACACTCGGAGCATTTTTCAACCCAAATGGCAACATGTTGAATTCATAATGTCCTTCCGAAGTGCTAAACGCTAAATACGGTCGGACCTCAGGCTTTACTGGAATTTGATAATAGCCTTTGCTAAGATCCACCTTAGAAAAATATTTGGCCTTATTCAACCTGGCAAATAGCTGATTTGTGTCCGGTAATGGATCCACCTGATTTTCTGTGACAGCATTCAGTTTCCTGTAATCTATACACAGACGATGTTCCCCAGAGGGTTTCCTCAGCAAAACCACACTGTAACTATATGGAGATTCGCTATGAGAAATAATCCCTTCTTTCAATAGGTACTCAATCTCCTCTTTCAAAGCTTTCTCCTTGGCAAACGGGATCGTGTAGGCTCTCATACAGATCGGGGTTGGGTCTACTAGTTTCATATCATATTCCAACAAATTCGTGTGCCCCGGTTTGTCCGTTAACACGTCCGTATGATCAGTCAGAACCTTTTGAACCTGTTCCCTCTGTTTTTTCGTCAAGTGTTTACTGACTGTTACATGTGCAGGGGTCTCACATGTTTTCAGGGGGTACTCATGAGAGGTGAGTGGTTCATTTTTCATCCCCGTTGCTATCGACAAGGACATTAAGTGTGTTCCTTCCTGGATTTCCCTGTCCAGATACTTCTTTAGAAGGTTCACATGATATATTTTCTCTTTCCCCTTCTTGTCGATTTTATAATTTGTTCTAGACACCTTCTCTAGAACAGTATATGGACCTTGCCATCCAATTTGTAATTTGATATGGCTGCCGGGCAGTAGAAGAAGCATCTTCTCTCCCACAAATAGTTCTCTATCCTTAGCTTTCTTATTAAAATAGGCAGCATGTTTTCTCCTGGTTTGTCTGAGATTATCATTTGCAAGTTTCCAGCCAGTTTTAAGACGAGTGGTCAGCTCGTTCACATATTAATATGATGAGGTAACAGTCTCTTCTGCCTTCTCATCTGTCCATGTCCTCAATAAGGTTACATATGGACCATTAATTTGTCTGACTTTTTCCTGATATTGGAAGCCTTATAATGAGGACGTTTTTCCCTTGTATCATCACATAAGAATCTACCACTACCAATTCTTTTCTTGGGGTTTTCTTCCCACTTTAAATTCCTTGTGAGAGATCCTCTCTCTCTTTTATGGTCACCCAGTTCACATAATTCCGACCGAGGGACGGTCGGCTTATTCTGGGGTAAAACCACTTTTTGTACTCGACACAGAGTTGCCATTTTAATACATTCAAGTGAAGACTGTGTGAAAAGGGGGTTCCCATTCCACGTTGTCTACTTTATTATAAATATTTTTATTTCCAGGCCTAAGTTTGCCCCGTGGCGTGTCTAGGTCCTGAACAGTTTTCCCGCGTGTGGGTGTTCCCTCGTGAAATTGGCCGCAGTTCTCCACAAAATTCTCAATAACTATCTTTAAATCTGGCCAATAATAATATTTATAAACGTTTTGGCAGATGGTACCTATTTTCTCATGGTCACCATCTTTCCCAACACGTAAGCTCCTTATTACATCTGCCCTATATGCCTTAGGAAGTACCAACTGTCCGTGACCATTGGATCCAGTTCCGGCCTTCCTATATAACAATTTGTTCTTCATATAATAATCTCCCTTGCTTGGAGGTGTGTGGAATTTAGGTAATTTTTTTAAAGCAAGGCTTGAGAGTCCTATCCTCCACCTGTGCCTTCCTCATCTCCTCTGGATGAGTATTTATTGGTTCATCTTCTTCCTTTCTGGATTGTGATCGGGTCTGGACAGCTGCCAAGACCACAGGTCTCTTGGGATTCCCCAGGAAGACATAACGACATCCCAATATCAAAGGGTAGATGGGTGCGTCGATCACTGCTGCTCTGATTACTCCTTCCACATAGCGAGTTTTCACCGTTATCCTGGCAATGGGAAGTGTCATAAGTGGTATGTCCTTGGTCGCCCCTTGTATCTCCACTGTTTCTATGGTATACTGATCGGGGTTCACTAAGTGCGAACTCACAACAGAATCAAAATCCAAACCGGTATCGTAAAGGCACCTAATGGTGACCCCATTACATACCACATCCTCACACACTGGGGGGTGATAAGGTTCCTGCTGTCCAGTAGGTTTTACCTTTACTTCCTTTTCCCCCAGCTTCATAGCAGCCAATCCAGCAGGTTTCCAATTACAAACTTTGGTGTCATGTCCTTCCCTCTTACACCATCTACAATATAATCTACCTTGATGAACATGTTTTCTTTCATCATATTTCCTGTCATTGAACTGTGGGTTTTTATTTCTAAAATCATTGCGTGGCCTATCAAAATTTTGCTTACCTTTGTTACCCTTATCTTTGTTGTCAAATTTATTAGAGTTTTATGGAGCCTTATAATTGTCTACATGTTTCTTTTTGGCGCCAGCTACTTCTGCCTGCGCTGCCTGTTACCTCTCAGCGACATTAAGTAACTCACCCAGCCTCTCTGCACCCTGTTCCATGATAAACTTTCTCAAGTCTGGAGCCATGGACTCTCTCAATTGCTCAATAAGGATCATTTCTTTAAGATTTTGGGTTTTCCCACGAGCAGTCCATTTCTCCAAGTACGTCTCTAAACGGGCAGAGAACTGGTGATAGGTCTCACCCGATAGTAGCTTGGCATTCCTAAACTTTTTCCTGTAAAATTCTCCATTCTTTTCATACCTTAACAAAAGAGCCTGCTTTAACATGTCATAATTGTCTTGGTCATCTTTGCTCATTTTTGCAAACACTTCATAAGAAGATCCCCTAAGACCCTGAGATAACTTTACACTCCACCTTTCTTTCTCTAACCCATAGGTGGTGGCTAAAACCTCAAATCTGGATAGAAATGATTCAATGTCATCGTCCCTCTCAACGAAATGGTCTAAATGGAACACCATAGCTGAGGTTGAGGCTCCCTGACTAGCAGTGGCATCGGAGATAGAGGGGCTGGCACCATTTTCAGGAGCATGGGCTTGCAACTCTATCTCCCTTAGTCGTAGCTCGTGCTCCCTCTGTAATCTCCTATCTTCTGCTTCCCTTTCTAATCTTTTTTCTTCTGCTTCCCTTTCGACCTTTTTCTCTTCATACTGGAGCCGCTTTATTTCAGCCTCCCGGTCCGCCTCCAATGCCCTAGCCTCCTTGTCAGCCTCAATCTGCAACCTTTTAATTTCTTTCTCAGCCTCTAACTTTCTTTCTGCCTCTAATTTTCTATCTTCCCTATCTCTTTCAATAAATTTATCCACCTCTGAAGTTACGTATTGAACCAACTCTGGTCCATCCATACCCATCTCTTTAGCAGCAAGCACAGCAGCAGATCTGAACTTGGCTAAATCTGCCATCCTGTTTCAAACAAATTCTAACAATGTTCTAAGCCAAATTAAAAACTCTAATTAACAATATTAACTCTAAGTACTTAATTAACTACTGGCCGTGACAATTCATCAACCTTTTCCTTCCACTTCAAATATTTTTATTATTGAATCTCTTAATTTTAGGGACCCTATTATAAATGATAAGTTTAAATCCCGGAGATGAGCTACCCAATATATGTGGTGGTTTTTGATGTTATGCAATGTTGTTGTTCTGTAGTACTTTTGTACTGAATGAGGTCAGCTGTGAAGGTCCCTGATTCTAACAAAGTTTGAGTGGAGTTATCAGGACACCTTTCTGCTACCACCTTATGACCTCAATCAGACCTATTCTTGACTAGTATGTCTGATCGCTACGTCTAATGTCTAGGGTAATGCAAGTGTGGTGTGATGGTAATTAATTACACAAACACACACACAAACACCAATATTAATCTATGTGATCAAATCAACCAACACCGGTTGTTAAAAATTAGTAATATACAATTTTTTTCTATAACTTTATTAGTCCTATACCTAAGATTCTTTTGGTTAGGACTGTCAAATCACATGAGATCAATTTAAATATATACATAAATAATAGGCATACTTAATTAACTAAAAGAGGACAATTTGTCCTTAATCATATATATTGTAGTTTTATGGTATTGTAAAATTTCTAGCTATTTCTAAAGTGTTATGAGCTGGCTGGTTGGGGTGTCAACATCACGCCTAGTCTTTGTCACAGTGTTTCTTTTCTCTTGATACACTTTACTTCTTGACAGATAGTCTTTATTTATATTTCCTTTTCAGGTTTTACTGAACGTAAAAATTGCCTAGAAAAATCACAAAAACAGCCAATAAAAGCTGGGGTTGATTGCCACGTCCTGTAAAAGGATAAGCAACTAACTTTTTTTTTTTCAGGTTTTATGAAGTGGAAAAGTTGATAAATTCTCCTTTTTCCATACATTATGATAGGTGATGTGATTCCTGGTGAGAACCTATAAATATTTTACTACTACCTCTCTGGTAGCTTGATAACATGGTGGAGCAACAAATAGGCTTATATAAGTCTACTAATGACTTCTTTACTTACAGTCGTAATGTTTTCTTCATTACCCAAGTCAAACAACATAATTAATAGTATAAATAATGTTAATAATTTCGGTCTTACCACAATTCAATGAATACACACAGGAACGTTGAATTAGCACAACCTCAGATGTACTGCTTGCTGGATTATGGCGCCCTTATACTTTTTATAAATTATATCTATATTTAAGGACGACACACTTCTCAGCTCTCAAGCGTCCTGCTTCTATGAACAGTCTTTGTGAAAATGGCACCGAGCCTTCAACTTTCCCAGTAATCTAAACTGTTTCGACCAATGAGATCTAACTACTAAGTTTGTCAATTCAAATTTTTAAAACTAAGGTCCAATTTCCGTCCAATGTTAGTGTACCTCTGTCGGTCTGTCCGTCCAAACTTGGCATTCACCAAAAATAGACTTGGTTTTGGCCTAACACTACAAAAAAAAATATTCAGTTTGAGCCATCCCATAATTTCTTTCCCCCTTTCAAACTCCGCTCCAAATCATATTACCTCAGTCCTAACGTTCCCCTCTTTTGGACTTTGCCCTACCCTCTCATGCCTCTATTCAACAACTCGTGCAAAAATAGGTTACCGATAGCGAATGTCAGAACACTAGTGGGTTAGTCAATGTGTCTGTAACTATCTAGTATTATGACCATATCTTGGCTGTTAGTTGGACTATAGGGTAAATGAAAACATATTTTTTGTCAGGAGACACTATGGCACCCGAATATATAAGGTTTATGAGCCTATGTATAATGGTTCAAAATTCCATAATTTTTTTCCATGTTAGTCTTCAATAATATTGAAATCTATAAACTACCACCTGTTCACTTCTTTCTACCGCTATTTTCAAACTAAAAACGACAGTCTCCCGTATTACGTCAGAAATACGTCAGTTTTATAAGAGCTAAGGTTGTTTGCGTGACCCAACTGCCGAACATATTTTGAATTTGTGTCGTATTTTCAAACGGCTAACGACACTATCGCGTTTTTGCTAGGTTTTATATTCAAACCATGCGTGCAGACGGTATCATTTTTCTGTCTCTCCCTCTCTCACCCCGTCTGAACGAGTAGGCTTTTCGTGTCATGTTATAAATAGTTTTTCAAGGACACTAGAAAACGATGGTACTATCTATTCCACAATACGGTCTGCTAAAATCAACGCGCTTGCGGCGTGGGTGAAGACGAAATTTCATAACTCCACCATTTCCATTTCTACCTTATTTTTATACTTACAATTAATAATTCTATCGGTGTATCAATGTACATCATCACAACACCCCCTACCCCAATAAAGAAACACACTAGTAAGTAACATTTTAACAGTAAGTACTATATTAATAGTGTCCGATGGCACCACCTCCCAGGCTGTCACCGGGGGCGGACCGCCCCTTCGCACCCCCTTAGTACGTCACTGGAAGGGACCATAGTAGAACTGGTGTAAACACCACTAAAGTTACAAAATGTGGCAATATTTTATGTTTTATTACTTTGTGAATGGAATACCTTGATCTTGTAGACTAAAAAGAAAATGTCGTCTGCAAGAATAAATTCTTATTATTTTGTCTTTTCCCTGTGTATTTTCAGACCCAATTGCTGCGACCTCTCATCGAGTGTTTTCAATTTGTCCTGCATCTGATTACGGTTATGCGACAGAAGAGCCAAGTCATCAGCAAACTGCAGATCATCCAACTGCTTAGTGTGACAGGGTCCTTCTATTATATTTATCTATTTATCAATATATATGTGCCTTTTGTTATTCTATCTCCTTTCTTTCAATCGTCCATCAAGTCCGATCACTAGCTTCCCGCTAGAGTTGTTAATTCTTGTGGAAATGTATTAGGTTCGCTCTTCTCTCGATAGATGTTGTTAAGGTGCTATAGTGGTGTACTTCTAACTGTGTTGTAATTTTTCATTCAATTCATTCGACCAGTCTGCATAACTCGGCTGAGTCATATAACAAGGTTTATTTACAAAGTACATAAATAAACAAATGCAGCTTGAAACCAAATCAATATTTTTTGTTATGAAGGTAGTTTACTGTAAGTGTCCGTATTTACTTTTCTTCCGTCGTAATTGTGTGAGTACCCAAGAATCTCGTGCAACTCACGATGTAGGTCACCTTGACTTTTGTTTCCCTTTGTTTCTTCAACTTTTCAGTACAAGTAGTTGCATCTTTTATCTTCAATATTTAAAGTTACTATTTTCTTCAGATAATGAGTCCTCATATACATCTGTTACTGTTTTCTTAGTTCCCTTCCTAGTACAAATCAATATTTTCTGGGGACAAAATTCAAATCGAGACTTGTACTTACATGTGTTACTACTATACATAGTCTTTCCTCCTAGTACAGAAATGTAGCTACCGCTTATATTCTGTTGCGAAAAAAGACAATATCATTAAAGTTTACACACAATATGCTTCTTTCTGAAATACTTTAAGAACTTCAACTTTGAACATGTCTTTGTGGTTCCTCAAAAATTGAGACAGCTCAAACATGGCTTCTTTGTCCAACTAAACGTATTGACCGTAATCAGCTCAACTGCTCTAATCATAATGTTAACTTTTAGTTAGCTCGACGTTGTTGTGAGTCTTTGTTACAGTCAATGATTTTGATTGGTCCAACTAAACGTATGACCGTATCTCATTGGCACGAATAATGCTGGAGCAACAAGCCTCACTGTCACATTAGTCCACTGGATTCCATTTCTGTTGTGTGTTGTCGATGTTCTCATAACCCAGTCTACAGCTAGTAAGAAAAGAAATGGAGACAAGAGGCATCCCTGTCGCACTCCTGTTCTTATCCCAAACGGTTCTGTAAGCTGTCCTTCATGAAGAACTCTGCATGTCATGTCTTCATATGGTTTCTTTATTAAATTAATTATCTTCAGGGGAACTCCATAATGCCTCATCAATTTCCAAAGTGATTCTATGTCCACACTGTCAAATGCCTTTTCGTAGTCCACAAATCCGATGTATAGTGGTCAATTCCAATCCAGACTTTGTTCAACTATAATTCTCAAAGTGGCTATCTGGTCTGTACATGATCTGTTTTGTCGAAAACCTGCTTGTTTATCTCTCATTTTCTTGTCTTTGGACTCTTTTGATCTCTCAAGGATAATCCTGTTTAATACTTTTCCTGGCACTGATAGTAACATTATTCCTCTATAATTTGTGCACTCTTGTAAATTTCCCTTCTTAGGCAACTTAACCAGATATCTTTCCTTCCATTCTGCTTGTATCTCTTCCTTTTCCCAGACTTTACCAAGTAATTTATATAACATCTCTGTAGCCGTGTCGATATCTGCTTTGATGGCCTCTGCTGGAATGCCATCAGGTCCAGACGCTTTTCCATCTCTTAGAAGCTTTAATGGTTTTCTTTATTTCTTCCTCCGTTGGTCTTTCACCGTTGATTGCAGGTAATGATAACAGGGTTGAACTTGAAGAAACACCAATACAAGATGTAGAATCGTATACATATCTTGGCAGCAATATAGGCAAAGTTGGAGGGACAGACAGTGATATCAAAATAAGAATACAAAAAGCAAGAGGAGCTTTCATTGCATTGGGAAATATATGGAGATCAAGAGAAATCGGATCCAACACGAAAATAAGAATCTTCAACTCAAATGTGAAGTCAGTCCTATTGTATGGCTCTGAGACATGGAGAACAACAAATAAATGGGTGCGTGCGTAGAATAGAGGGATTAAAATGGTATGACAAGGTTACCAACGTGGAACTGAATACAAGAACCAGACAAGTGCCAGTGGAACAAGAGATGAGAAGAAGACGATGGCGATGGATAGGACACACACTGAGGAAACCTGTTGATAACTTTACAAGGCAGTCCTTGTTCTGGAACCCCCAGTGCAAGAGAGGCAGAAGTAGACCAAGAAGCACATGGAAAAGAGAGCTGGAAACAGAGGTGAAAATGATGAGGAGAACGTGGAAAGTACTTGAGATGATAGCACGTGACAGGAGGACTTGGCATGTGTTCGTTGAAGGCCTATGCTCCTTTGGGAGTGGAGGGTTAGGAAAGGAAAATGAAAGGAAGAATAAATTATCTTTGATAAGTCATACTAAAATGTGAATGTTTTAGTGTTTTTTCTGTTTACATGCAGCATGTTTGTTATGATTACCAAACGCACTTGCGTTAATTCTAACAAATACACTGTATATTAGGACTCTATCCATTTCCTTACAGTTTTATTATATATATATATATGTGTGTGTGCATGTTTACACAAAAAGATTTACATACAATTTACAATAGAAGATGGTACACTTCACTGTTTAGAATTCTTAAAAAAGTAAGTGTGGAAAATAATTATGGAATCAAAGAGATAATGAAGTCAAGAACTCAGCAATGTAGTTAACTCAATCATTTTTTCCGCTATCCGATCTACAGCGTGTAGGTTTAGTAGTCTTCCTCATCAAACAGGCTCATCATATTTGTGTTGATGTTATCAACAGATTCGATTTTGTGAGCTAGGATTGCTAGTTCACAAAACCAGTCTTAGCTATTTTCCTTTAAATTTGCCATGCTTGTGTATATAAAGTACTAATTTGACTCTATCTAGTCATACTTATCTGAGGTAAATTGATGGGAAAAGCTCTGGCTTAGGCGAAGATGATGAAATGAATCATTGTGAACTATGAAATTATAAGCATTAAAGTCTATGTAAGAAAGTCTTTCTAGAGTTTTTACCTGCCTTGGGAATCTTCAAAGTGATAGTGATCAAACAGTAAAACAGTGACAAATAGCAAAAGGTACTGCAGGACTGCAGGGCAACACGTGATCTATGGGTTTCACTGATATGCTTTACATTATTATAACTCATTTCAGGACAATGTTCCTTTTGCCATGTTGCTGACTACTTATTTCTACCGTCATCTCATGCTTTTCAGACCATTACAATGGCGTGCATGCTGACCGGATAGCCTCCTGTCAACTCAATGAAGACTTGAAACTACAGTTTTTAAACAAAATAACATGTTGCATCGTTTAGGTGGACTCGCCTCGTTCAACCCAGACACAAGTTCCATCATTATATTTGAGAACATAATTAAACAATTTTTTAAAAATTACTACATATTTTTTTTACTTATTTTATAGCAACAGGTGAAGCAGGGGCTGCCTTCTTGTTTAGAGGGTTTGTGCACAGTGCCCACACGGAAGCTATGCCTGAATCTTCTAAAGACAATTTTTAAGGTGCTTCATCCTTCCAGTGCCAGTTGTCGTATTCCTCTGAGCCTTCATGGACCCGTTGGAGTGCCTTTGGCCGGTGGTTCGTTAATTGGTTAGTAAATGGTTCACCGAAGGGTGAATAAAATTATTTTGGGGTGAATTAAACTGGAGGGATGAAAGAAGGGTGAATGAAACATGAAGGGTGAATGTTTTAATTTACTCAGATATTTTAAGGTGACGTGAAAGCAATGCATTTCAACGATAATTGTTGGCTTGCCAAATTGTGTTTACATGACTTCTATTTTTGAACATCTGACTCGGCTCACATTGTCACTTCAAGGTAAAGAAGATGTCATCATCGATATGTTTAGGAAAATAGACGCCATGCAGATGAAGATCGCCATGTGGCATAGTAAAAGCAATGTCTCCAATTTTCCACATTTGGTAAGCGTCCTCAAAGAGTGCGAGTGGGAAGAAAAACAACCTGATCTGGAAAAAAAAAAATACACTGAAGGACATCATTTATGACCATCTGCAGTTGTTGTCTAGACGTTTTTAAACACTTCCTCAGAAGTATCTGCAGGACTTGGAAAATCAGATGTGGATAGTTAATCCTTTTATCACAAGCCACAGCGAGCAGATGTTGGGAGAAATGTCAGAAGTGTTGATGGAGCTTCATTATATCTTCACTCAAAAATCATCTTTTGAGATGTACCCCAACAATGGATTGGATTACTTGCTTTCCCTGAATACAAATCAATGGCCTTGAAGGCCCTTCAACCACTAGTAATGATGACAGCTTTCCTGTTTGAACAAGGATTTTCTACCTTGGTAGAATTGAAAACCCCCCAAAAAAAAAAAAAACTAAACTCACTTCAGTATGTTGATTAGGTAATGCGCGTTGCTTTGGAGAAGGAAATTGAACCTCGGTGTGAGAAGCTAGTCACATGAGTACATGAATATCCTAGTCATTGATGATAGAAAACATACATGTAAATGTAGAAGTATACTACTTGTTATGTTTTTTTTTTCTTTTGGTGGTAAACATACACAATAAGAAAACATTGCTTGTAAGAATCTCATTCTAAGTTCTAAAATTGTTGTTCACTAACTTTACTTTATGTCAACTAAAAGATCAATGTTAATCTTTTGTCACTCCTAGTTTTCTTTACATACTTTAAGGATGCTCAAATACTTCAATAAAATAAACACTTAAGAAATGAGTTAGTTTATGTTTTTTGGTCATGTGACAAAATGAATTATTTATAAAATTATACACAAGGGAGAGTAAGACGAAAATTATCACAAACATGTGGAAATTTAGTCGCTGGTGAGTGACATTTTGTGATGAAGACTCGAGGGTGAAGGAAATTTTGTGATAAAGAGGGTGAATAACATTTTGTGATAAAGACACGAGGGTGAATGACATTTTGTGATAAAGACTCGAGGGTAAAGGAAATTTTGTGATAAAGACACGTGGGTGAAGGAAATTTTGTGATAAAGAATGACATTTTGTGATAAAGACACGAGGGTGTACGACATTTTGTGAAGAAGACACGAGGTTGAATGACATTTTGTGATAAAGACACGATGGTGAATGACATTTTGTGATAAAGACACGATGGTGAATGACATTTTGTGATAAAGACACGATGGTGAATGACATTTTGTGATAAAGACACAATGGTGAATGATATTTTGTGATAAAGACACGATGGATAATGACATTCTGTGATAAGGACACGAGGGTGAATGACATTCTGTGATAAGGACACGATTGTGAATGACAATTTATGATAAAGACAGGAGGGTGAATGACATTTTGTGATAATGACTCGAGGGTGAATGACATTTTGTGATAAAGACTGGAGTGTGAATGACACTGAACGAACGAACGAACTTTATTTTCGAAGGGTTCAGAATTGGGCGCGCAGGCCCGTCTAACATTCTGCCCTTTCAATCTCATTTGTCTTGCATACTATATCCTTTCATTCCCACATGTTACTTTAAGCATTAATTTAAAGGCATGCAACATTATAACGTTAACATAACAGCATTCATTTACAGTACGCAATCATAATAAAAAATGAGTTGTTTTTTTTTTTTAAACAAACAAGATAGTAATTGAAATAGTTTAAGAAGCACAGTCTTAGGTGTTGGCTAGGGTATGCAAACCTGGCACATTTTTTTTTCTAAATGAGGAAGGCCATCTGTCTACACCTCCCACAAAATGTGTGAGTCTTGTTAGGCCGTTTATCAAAACTGGACGTACCTTTGGTAATTTATTTTGCCGGAAATATTTTTTAAATTGCGTCCTTTTACCCCCTCAACGTTTCTTGCCTAATTCGAAGCCCCCGTATTAAATTTTTTTGTGTTTCGGATTTTTCTAGAGCAACGATACGTTGCTAAGACCTATCAGCATGCCGAATTTCAGATTTCTGTAGAAGTGTAAAAGTGTTCAAACAATTCTTGCTGACAGACGGAATCGCCAGACACATTTGCTTCATATATAATATAATAGGTAATATTATTTCAGTGAGTTACAGTACTACCTACAATAAGTAAATCCGCTTTAAAGGTGGAAAAAAAAAAGATTATTGAGTGGACCCCGCGTCAGGACAATATCTGCAAAGTTTACTGGGTTGTATGAAAATCTGAATGACTAGTTTGATTCTTTCTGTGGAGGCACGCATAGCTTACATTGAACACAATATCTTTTTCTTATTCTAGTACCCATGCCTCGTGGTAGGAGATGATGTCTCTCCACAACATCCTGTCTCCAGTACTATTTATAAATTCTGTTGTTGATTTCTTTACATGTCATGATGTCCAACTGTCCAGTATCTGCTATCCTTATCTTCCTGTATCTCTTTTTTCTCCAATCTTTCCTGTTGTTACGATATACGGATCCATATCGTATATATATGTTCCGACCAATATTACGTTAAATGGGCAAACGTTAGAAGAAGTTAACACCTTTAAATATCTCGGGTCTACTATATGTAGTGATGGAAGATCAAGTAAAGAAATCAAGACAAGACTTGAGATGGCCTCAGATGCCATGACAAGGTTGAATGTGATCTGGAAAAGTAACATCAGTTTCCTGTGAAGATCAAATTATACAAATCACTTGTATTATCTATTCTCTTGTATGGGTGTGAGGGCTGGACACTCACTGCAGATACGGAGCGAAGGATTCAGGCTTTCGAGCATAAATGTTATAGAAGAATTTTGCGCATTTGCTATAAAGAGCACAAAACAAATGTCTATGTTAGAGAGAAGATAAACACCTATGCAGGCCACCAAGAACCACTTTTGTCAATAGTGAAACGTCGAAAGCTTGCCTGGTTTGGGCATGTAACTCGTCATGACTCCCTTTCGAAAACGATCCTCCAGGGAACAGTCGAAGGTAAACGGAGAAGAGGAAGGCAAAGAAAATCCTGGGCTGATAACATCAAACAATGGGCAGGACACGGTTTTTCCACACTTGTACGCATTGCTGAGAATAGAGAGCAGTGGAGGACCATGTCTGCTGATGCTTCCACCATGGCACCCCTACGACCCATGACGGGTTATGGGTTGAGATGATGATATATATATATATATATATATATATATATATATATATATATATATATATATATATATATATATATATATATATATATATATATATATATATATATATATATATATATACACACACACATACATACATACATACATACATCCATCCATCCATACATACATATATGTATATATATATATATATATATATATATATATATATTATATATATATATATATATATATATATATATATATATATATATATATATATATATATTATATATATATATATATATATATATATATATATATATATATATATATATATATATATATATATATATATATATATATATATATATATATATATATATATATATATATATATATATATATATATATATATATATATATATATATAGTGGATTTAAGACTAGAGGTTGCCTACCTAAATAGACTAGACCCTAGTGGAAAGAAAGACTAAGAAGATAGATTTCAGAAGAAAATAACAGTGACTGTGGGAGATGAGGCTATTGGCGTCAAGGGTCGAGAACCGAAATTGACTCTCCCTTGCCACTAAGTGACGTAATGTTTTGCGATAACCTCACTACCTCTAGCTACCAAGACTGGGATAAGGTTTAATACTTAACACCACAGACACCACTTACAGACAACATATAGGTTGAAGTAAGTGACTGATCCAGCCGGAAATTTACAATGGATTTTATTTACACCACACAAAAAAAAAATTCATATAACATACTACAAAATAGAATAACCATGCGTGTTCATACACCTGGAAAGAACATAACAATTAATTTCAAGTGATTAGGTAAGGTAACCCCACAGTCGCCCTCCCCTCAACCTGTAAGGAAGAAAGGTAAGTAATACAACAACATGTGAAGGAGGATCTCGAACACCAGATCCGTCTTTCTCCTAATCAACCTGATATCGGGTAAACACACCCTAACTCCTACTGTCCGTCTGTCTGCAGACGTGTTTCTACACAAATGACGTGCCTCCGCCGCTGCTCCACTCTAGGCTAAATATTCTCTGACTATCACAAAGTCCACGACCAGAACCCTTTTATCATCTCCGACACAACTTACAGATGACTTGCTGAGTTCTACTGTTATGTTCAGTGTCTGTCTGACACTCCTAGTTCCTACAGAAACGACTCCTCCACTACTCTCCTTCTCTCTATCTATCTCGTGCAGTAAAGAGGGATGTTAACCCTTTCCCCTCTTCTCCGCCTGTTGTAGCTGCTGACTTGCTTGGTAAATTAAACTCGGGACGTGGTCTATTGCTGCTTCCAAATAGACGAATTATTACTTTGCAGTAGCCCGGATACCCTGCTCGTGGGCTCAAGGCTGTCGGGATTATTATGCCCGAAATTCACGACACTTTTTAGGCCCTGCGCCTATGATCAGTGTGTGTTTAACATGAGCGTAACTAGCTCCGAATTTTGGTAAGAACATCTGTTCTTGCTGAAGAAGTCTGTGCTTCCAGCTCCCTGCTCTCTCTTGGGTACAAAACTTTTGCACCAGTGACCACCTTGTCACCACTCCACTTTCTTTTCTGGCTCTGCCGACTCTTCTTCTCCTGAGAAGACCGGCGAACTTCTAGCCAGCTGTAGGACTACTGTAGCCCTCGCTGCCACGCCTGGAAAATATCTGCTGTGGACAAAACAATAACAAATATATATCGCACAACAAATTTCCCATATCCTTAACACTTAACTCCCTTAACTCTCACTCTTCAACACTTAAATCCCAACTCTTCAACCACTTAAGTCTCAAATATCTAACACTTAAGTTTTTGCAAATCTCTAACACCTAAGTTTTCAAATCTTTAACACCCAAGTTTTCCAATCTCGACCACTTAAGTTTTCAAATCTCGAACACTTAAGTTTCAAATCTCTAACACTTAAGTTTCAAATCTCTAACACTTAAGTTTCAAATCTTCCATACAGCTCCCATGCTCTAGTATCGCTTCAGCGATTAGTAAACATGCCTACCCCCACTTTCCCTCAAATACTGTCCTATCGACACTCTAATCTCCAGACTCAGCTTAGGTTAGCCCGTCACAACATTCTAACCACTGAATGAACCTGTTGCCAGTAAATTCCTGGCCCTACTTATTTAACAATGATCGATATGTTTACCTGGCTACCAAAATACAATAGACTTCACCCGAGACAATAATCTCCCGTCTCCATGAATTCATCAGTATAAACATATGTCTATTAAATAAGGGACTAATTAAAAATCCCAACTAGACCCGTAACTGCTGACTTCAAAATGTAGGTTTTACCCACACAGAGAAAAATACACAATTTCCCATGCTCTAACATTTAAAGCCACTCGTTCTATTACCACAGCGTTACACAAATTAGTCCGCTGGTAATTTACACACACTTGAACAATTAAATACACACCAAAACCCTAGCGTATTATTCGCTAATATTATAACTCAAATATTGAGAAATCTACACCCACGTGTCTGGAATATTATTTACACCCGATTCTGATAACAATGGACATTAACATTTCTAAAGGAACTGAAATCCTATTTTACAATGCATGCCTAGTTATCTCCCCTCTCCTTCCGTTATCAGATTCACCCCACACAAAAAAAAAAGGACACGCAGCACGTGCTTAGGTACCCCTCTCCAAATCCTTGAAAATCACAATGAAATTACGTGCATCGTGTCTCAAAATTATAGTATTTAACATCTACCATCTTTAAGCTTTCATTATCTCATAAAAAGAATGAATGCACTCTGATAATAATTTAGATAAGAGGGAACTCATGGCATGTCCGTTACGAACTAAAATTAATTTAATTCCGCGAGCGTGTTTTACGCTGCACCATTTAAAATCACAAATCCAGGAAAAATTAGATCCCCTGTCTTCTGACAAATAACAGTAATATTCCAATTTATACAAACAGCTACTCTGAGGAAACTATCAAATTCCCTACTACCTTTTCACAAATTACCTAATTGCGCTGTCAGTTATATTCACTTAAAAGATTTAGCATTGATGGCTCTACTTCTATGAATTAACTTTACCTCCTAGAAACAACTCTGCAAAAATCTTATAAACTATTAAAGCTTAATTAACTTCATATTTACCAGCACGAATTTCTCTCGAAAGAGCAGTCGGCTCTGTGGCAGTTCCTTCCCAAGGCGTAGAAGTTCAAAAAATTCTCAGCCTTCTGCCAGGGAACCCCGCTTATTTATTACCCCAGACCACGCTACGCGTGAGTCATAGCTAGGCTTTGTTCTTAAGCGGGTCGATCTATGAACCAACCAACGTGCCAGGAATCGCCCACGGTCATTTCTAAATTTAGAACTTACGGTCAAGCGGAAAATTTCCGTTGCTGACCTGTTTCCACGCGCTTAAAACTCCCCCTCTACCCCCATCTGATTTCACCCTTACTAAAAATTATAGCGCGCTCACTGAGAAGAACCGAAAATGCTCTGCCATTATGTTACACTGGAAAATCTTCCATGAACGAATTATCTCAATGTAAAAACCCGCGCTGGTGCCAGTCTAAAAGTTAAAACTACCATCTTTGCTAGAAACCGTAATTCTTAATCTACACAAAAGTCCAAACTCTATTATTATACAAAGAGAAATAAAAAAAAAACGAATAAGATAAAAAATCCCACCGTAATCCTTCCCTGAAAAAACGTAAATAAATGCAAAATTTAAAGACTAGGGGCCTGTTGTAAATGCAATCACATTAACTTCTCACATTACCCCCCTCTTCAAGTTCGTGGTACACGATCTAATTTAATGTGATCTTGTATTTCCAGACTGGCCCCTATACAAGTCTACAGATCTGACTGTCAGTCCTGAAGTCTCATGGTCACGACTGGTTATTTCCGCCTGGCGACTACAACTCCCATGGTTGTCCTGCGACTTTCTTCTTCTACGTTTCCTCCTTCTTCTTCTTCTACCAACTCCCATGCTCCGGTGGAAGAGTTGATCTTTCTTCGGACCTGTGCCATCCAATGGTGGGTCTGAACCTTCCTTGGCTATGTCCGTAAAAAAACTGTCTTGGTCGGCTGCCCTGACCAACTGGCTTTGTGGCTGCCTGACGATGGCGACTACCTTGCTGCACCTCGGCGGGTTTGAGACCGCAGGTATATGGCGATGAAGGTGCGAACTATCTGGTGCTTCCAGCATAAATTCTCCGATCGCTTCACTCCCCTCTGGTTTGCCTAGAGGTTGCGTAGAGATTGCTCCTTTCTCTACTCTCCCACCAGGGGTTCTCACTGGGTTGCGCCTGACCTCAGCGACATCCGTTTCCCCTACTAAGCAGAACGCATTTGGTGGTACGTTTTTGCTTCTTGCCTCTTTGCAAGAGCCGCTTTCTGTTAGCGAGCTAGCAGCGGGATGGGGCCCATCTCCGTTTATAGGCAAACGGTTTCTCAGATCACTGTCCTCCTCCGTCTGAGTAAAGTGCTGGTCGGATGGGGCTCCAGGGCTGGTTGGAAACATATGTTCGCTCGATTCGCTGTCTTCTGCCCTATGAAGATTGCGCTGGTCGTGTACATACGTTCTACCACTCTTGTCAGTATGTTCCTCGCTCTCAGGAGGTAATACCATCGGGGGCCTAATTCCCGACGACAACGAAGGTATTTCCAAAATCAAAGGCGTCGCCGCTGTTTGTCCCTTCGGCTTAACAGGGCTGTCAGAGGGATACGCCTCTGCAAAAACCATTCCACTAACCTTGGAGGTATTTAACCTCTCCATCTCAAGGCGTGGCTGGTTGAGCTCTCGTGGGGCTCCGTGAATCCGGGACATTCCCTTTTCACTTCTCTGGCCTGTAGTAGGCCCCCTTGCACCAGCAAGGATCGGGACTGGGGGGTTTCCCAAAACTATATATGGGGCCCCCAAGATGAAGTCATAAGCTGGCTGTTCCATTACAGCAGCTTTGATTGTGCCACGCACAAACCTGCTCTCCACCTTAATATTGGCTATCTGCAGACGCTGTGAGGTCCCTCCCCTCAAAACTCCACCAATATCAACCTTTTCCTTAGTCATTTGGCCTGGTTGTACCAAATGTCGGGCGACTATACTCGGGTAAGTAAGCCCGCTGTCAAATAAACAAGTGGTAGCAGTCCCATTCACTACTGCTGGTCCGCTGTTAGAGAAACACTTCTCTGATTTGAAAGGTTCCCAATTGTTCCCTTTTTTCACTCTCACCGCCCTTAAACACGCTGTATGGTGAGTGGGTGGTTTGTTTACACACCGAGAAGTCCAGAGAGAGGTGGTACGGCAATTGCGACAGTACCTGTCGTTTTCTCCCCTGTTTCTAGCAGGTTCATGAGACGTTGTCGCCTGTGCTCTGTTATGCGGTTGGGGCCGCAGGTTATGAATGGGATGGGGCTCCTTGCGAGACGGCCCCTGCTGCTGATGAGCAGAAGACGAAAACGACTGCGATGCCGATGCTCCTTGGTCCAGTGCTGGCAGGTCTGGGTGTTTTCGTTTCTGGCCCAGTACTTCGGCCTGTGCCGTCTGGAACCTTTCAGCAAAAAGAATGATCTGGTCCAGCTGCTGGGCGCCCTGCTCCGCCAGATACCTCCTCAAGTCAGGAGACATGTTTGCTTTCACTTGTTCGCACATGACAAGCTCTTCGAGTCCTTCAAAAGTTTTTGCTAGACCCGACAATTCTCTCCAACGAGTGAGATAATTCTTCAGCCTTTCTGCGAAATGGGGAAAACTTTCTCCTTTCTCCGGCCTGCTCTCCCTGAACATAGCTTGGCACTTACGGGGAGTCCACTGAAAGCGTTGTAACAGTGCGTTACGAAGGGCCTCAAAGTTATTTTGTTCATCACTGAGCATCTTACTATAGATGTCGTAGGCCTGGTTTTTCAACGACTGAGATAATTTGAGGCACCACAAACTCTCATCCAACCCGTACGCTTTTGCCATTCGTTCAAATTTTTCCAGGAATATGTCAATTTTCTCATTCCCGTTAGGGAAAGAGTCCATTGGAAAATTCATGGCTGCCATCCGGGGCCCTCCGTTTCCTGAGGTGTCTGTCGCCCCTGCTCCGGGAGAATCTCCGTTAGCCGAACTGCCTTCCGAAGATCGGTACTGCAGTTCCAGTGAACGCAGGGCAAGTTCATGCTGTCTCTCTGCTTCTGTGGCCCTTTCCTTCGCCTTCCTTCGCCTCCCTTTCTGCCTTTCTCTCCTCTGCCTGTCGGGCCTTCTCTTCTTTCTCCGCTTCCAATTTACGCAGGTCCATCTCTGCCAGTCGGGCCCTCTCTTCTTTCTCCGCTTCCAATTTACGCAGGTCCATCTCTGCCTGTCGGTCCTGTTCCCTCATAATGTAAGCCCTAGTCTCGGCCTCATTCATCCCCATGCTTTTAGCTGCGTCCTTCCATGCAGTAAGTAGCTTGACCAATTCAGCCATCTTACCTGACAAATCAGCAGTAACTCACCACGAGGGGAAATGACAAAAAAGGAACACGAAAAATTTACTGTTACCTTCTGGGCACTACTCCCTGTGTAACCAATGTCCCAAAACCCGAACTCAGACTAGCACCAATCTGAAGAACTACCTGAAAAAATTTTCATTAAGCAGCTACCTAAAAACCCGAATTTACCTTCCTGTTAAGAAAAATTCAGTTAGCCATCAGTTACCTCTAGTCATCAACTAACTACAGCTACCATCTGACTGCACCCTGTGGAGAAACTTCCTGTGGAAAAAAAAAAACTATTAGCTGGATCAGTTTATATATAGCTCTAGTCTAGGGGATATAAAGAATCTATTTCCCAGAACTTCCTATAGAAACAATCTATGAATCTTGACACGATCACAGAATTGATCCCAACAAAGATGATCTACCGGACGAACGCCGCCACTTTGTCAAGATCACAGAATTGAACGTAACAAAGATGATTCACCGGACGATAGCACCCACTTTGTCACGAAGTGGATTTAAGACTAGAGGTTGCCTACCTAAATAGACTAGACCCTAGTGGAAAGAAAGACTAAGAAGATAGATTTCAGAAGAAAATAACAGTGACTGTGGGAGATGAGGCTATTGGCGTCAAGGGTCGAGAACCGAAATTGACTCTCCCTGACGTAATGTTTTGCGATAACCTCACTACCTCTAGCTACCAAGACTGGGATAAGGTTTAATACTTAACACCACAGACACCACTTACAGACAACATATAGGTTGAAGTAAGTGACTGATCCAGCCGGAAATTTACAATGGATTTTATTTACACCACACAAAAAAAAATTCATATAACATACTACAAAATAGAATAACCATGCGTGTTCATACACCTGGAAAGAACATAACAATTAATTTCAAGTGATTAGGTAAGGTAACCCCACAGTCGCCCTCCCCTCAACCTGTAAGGAAGAAAGGTAAGTAATACAACAACATGTGAAGGAGGATCTCGAACACCAGATCCGTCTTTCTCCTAATCAACCTGATATCGGGTAAACACACCCTAACTCCTACTGTCCGTCTGTCTGCAGACGTGTTTCTACACAAATGACGTGCCTACCGCCGCTGCTCCACTCTAGGCTAAATATTCTCTGACTATCACAAAGTCCACGACCAGAACCCTTTTATCATCTCCGACACAACTTACAGATGACTTGCTGAGTTCTACTGTTATGTTCAGTGTCTGTCTGACACTCCTAGTTCCTACAGAAACGACTCCTCCACTACTCTCCTTCTCTCTATCTATCTCGTGCAGTAAAGAGGGATGTTAACCCTTTCCCCTCTTCTCCGCCTGTTGTAGCTGCTGACTTGCTTGGTAAATTAAACTCGGGACGTGGTCTATTGCTGCTTCCAAATAGACGAATTATTACTTTGCAGTAGCCCGGATACCCTGCTCGTGGGCTCAAGGCTGTCGGGATTATTATGCCCGAAATTCACGACACTTTTTAGGCCCTGCGCCTATGATCAGTGTGTGTTTAACATGAGCGTAACTAGCTCCGAATTTTGGTAAGAACATCTGTTCTTGCTGAAGAAGTCTGTGCTTCCAGCTCCCTGCTCTCTCTTGGGTACAAAACTTTTGCACCAGTGACCACCTTGTCACCACTCCACTTTCTTTTCTGGCTCTGCCGACTCTTCTTCTCCTGAGAAGACCGGCGAACTTCTAGCCAGCTGTAGGACTACTGTAGCCCTCGCTGCCACGCCTGGAAAATATCTGCTGTGGACAAAACAATAACAAATATATATCGCACAACAAATTTCCCATATCCTTAACACTTAACTCCCTTAACTCTCACTCTTCAACACTTAAATCCCAACTCTTCAACCACTTAAGTCTCAAATATCTAACACTTAAGTTTTTGCAAATCTCTAACACCTAAGTTTTCAAATCTTTAACACCCAAGTTTTCCAATCTCGACCACTTAAGTTTTCAAATCTCGAACACTTAAGTTTCAAATCTCTAACACTTAAGTTTCAAATCTCTAACACTTAAGTTTCAAATCTTCCATACAGCTCCCATGCTCTAGTATCGCTTCAGCGATTAGTAAACATGCCTACCCCCACTTTCCCTCAAATACTGTCCTATCGACACTCTAATCTCCAGACTCAGCTTAGGTTAGCCCGTCACAACATTCTAACCACTGAATGAACCTGTTGCCAGTAAATTCCTGGCCCTACTTATTTAACAATGATCGATATGTTTACCTGGCTACCAAAATACAATAGACTTCACCCGAGACAATAATCTCCCGTCTCCATGAATTCATCAGTATAAACATATGTCTATTAAATAAGGGACTAATTAAAAATCCCAACTAGACCCGTAACTGCTGACTTCAAAATGTAGGTTTTACCCACACAGAGAAAAATACACAATTTCCCATGCTCTAACATTTAAAGCCACTCGTTCTATTACCACAGCGTTACACAAATTAGTCCGCTGGTAATTTACACACACTTGAACAATTAAATACACACCAAAACCCTAGCGTATTATTCGCTAATATTATAACTCAAATATTGAGAAATCTACACCCACGTGTCTGGAATATTATTTACACCCGATTCTGATAACAATGGACATTAACATTTCTAAAGGAACTGAAATCCTATTTTACAATGCATGCCTAGTTATCTCCCCTCTCCTTCCGTTATCAGATTCACCCCACTAAAAAAAAAAAGGACACGCAGCACGTGCTTAGGTACCCCTCTCCAAATCCTTGAAAATCACAATGAAATTACGTGCATCGTGTCTCAAAATTATAGTATTTAACATCTACCATCTTTAAGCTTTCATTATCTCATAAAAAGAATGAATGCACTCTGATAATAATTTAGATAAGAGGGAACTCATGGCATGTCCGTTACGAACTAAAATTAATTTAATTCCGCGAGCGTGTTTTACGCTGCACCATTTAAAATCACAAATCCAGGAAAAATTAGATCCCCTGTCTTCTGACAAATAACAGTAATATTCCAATTTATACAAACAGCTACTCTGAGGAAACTATCAAATTCCCTACTACCTTTTCACAAATTACCTAATTGCGCTGTCAGTTATATTCACTTAAAAGATTTAGCATTGATGGCTCTACTTCTATGAATTAACTTTACCTCCTAGAAACAACTCTGCAAAAATCTTATAAACTATTAAAGCTTAATTAACTTCATATTTACCAGCACGAATTTCTCTCGAAAGAGCAGTCGGCTCTGTGGCAGTTCCTTCCCAAGGCGTAGAAGTTCAAAAAATTCTCAGCCTTCTGCCAGGGAACCCCGCTTATTTATTACCCCAGACCACGCTACGCGTGAGTCATAGCTAGGCTTTGTTCTTAAGCGGGTCGATCTATGAACCAACCAACGTGCCAGGAATCGCCCACGGTCATTTCTAAATTTAGAACTTACGGTCAAGCGGAAAATTTCCGTTGCTGACCTGTTTCCACGCGCTTAAAACTCCCCCTCTACCCCCATCTGATTTCACCCTTACTAAAAATTATAGCGCGCTCACTGAGAAGAACCGAAAATGCTCTGCCATTATGTTACACTGGAAAATCTTCCATGAACGAATTATCTCAATGAAACAGCGCGCTGGTGCCAGTCTAAAAGTTAAAACTACCATCTTTGCTAGAAACCGTAATTCTTAATCTACACAAAAAGTGCAAACTCTATTATTATACAAAGAGAAATAAAAAAAACGAATAAGATAAAAAATCCCACCGTAATCCTTCCCTGAAAAAACGTAAATAAATGCAAAATTTAAAGACTAGGGGCCTGTTGTAAATGCAATCACATTAACTTCTCACACGTGGCACCAATTCAAGCGCATATCTGTTTGTGAGTCTCTTGAGCAATGGTGACGAAATTACCCGCTTTTTTGTGTAATTCATCCTGTGTAGCTCCCGGTTGACAATAGCATTAGATACCTCTGGGCTTCCCAACTCGATCATGCGCTGCCGTATGTTTTCTACACTCTTCATTGGCCCAGCCCGAACGATTTGGGCGAGACACCGATGGTCCTTTGTGACCAAAATTCTTGGCCTCCCACTACCTTCTTTTCGCTCGATTAAATTACCTGCTTTTAATTTACTCACAACTCTGTAGACAGTCCGCTCAGGAATGTTCAAGGTTTTAGAAATGTTGGAACATGTTTGATTTCCTTCATTCCAAAGCTGTGAAATTAACATACACTTTGACTTTGTATCCATTTTCTGCCACTAGCATTAGAAATTGTCGTCTGCTCTTATATCAAGGGACGTTACTCTACGCTATTTTTTTTTTACTTTTGGTAGTGTTTGCTCACTTAAGTGGAGTGCAAATTTGGGGCAGAACATGCATATTTAATTAGATTTCAGCTTATTTAGCTGAGCAATATGACTGCCATTTTTTTTGCAAAGTACTGTATGTATATATATATATATATATATATATATATATATATATATCATCATCATCTCAGCCCGTAACCCGTCATGGGTCGTAGGGGTGCCATGGTGGAAGCATCAGCAGACAGGGTCCTCCACTGCTCTCTATCCTCAGCAATGTGTACAAGTGTGGAAAAACCGTGTCCTGCCCATTCTTTGATGTTATCAGCCCAGGATTTTCTCTGCCTTCCTCTTCTCCGTTTACCTTCGACTGTTCCCTGAAGGATCGTTTTCGAAAGGGAGTCATGACGAGTTACATGCCCAAACCAGGCAAGCTTTCGACGTTTCACTATTGACAAAAGTGGTTCTTGGTGGCCTGCATAGGTGTTTATCTTCTCTTTAACATAGACATTTGTTTTGTGCTCTGTATAGCAAATGCGCAAAATTCTTCTATAACATTTATGCTCGAAAGCCTGAATCCTTCGCTCCGTATCTGCAGTGAGTGTCCAGCCCTCACACCCATACAAGAGAATAGATAATACAAGTGATTTGTATAATTTGATCTTCACAGGAAAACTGATGTTACTTTTCCAGATCACATTCAACCTTGTCATGGCAGCTGAGGCCATCTCCAGTCTTGTTTTGATCTCTTTACTTGATCTTCCATCACTACATATAGTGGACCCGAGATATTTAAAGGTGTTAACTTCTTCTAACGTTTGCCCATTTAACGTAATGTTGGTCGGAACATGTTTCTTATGGCTATTCACCAATATCTTGCTTTTTTCTATATTAATTTCCATCCCATACGTTCTTGTTACTTTCTCCAGTCTAGAGGTAAGGTCTTGAAGTTCTGATTCTGATCCAGCTATCAGATCAATATCATCAGCAAAACGTAGGTTGCACAGAGGTCGGCCTCCAATCGATATGGTTGATTTATAATCGTAGATAGCCTCCTGCATAATATGTTGAAACTCATAAGCCTTCATGCCAACTCGATGAAGTTATGGTATAAATCGTGTTGATGTTGGAGATGTTTTTCGATAAGTAATCTAATATTGAAGATTTGTTCTGAGGTACTTCTTATTGGTCTAAAGCCAGCCTGTTCCGCTGACATATATATATGTGTGTATGTGTATATGTATGTATATATGTCTAATTGTTGTAATATATGTAAATATAAACAACAACACTCAAAAATCCTCCCTAACCTATACCCCACTATACATCGTCACCCTCGCCAGCACAAAAAACCTCCACTCGCTTCAAAAACGCCCTTAGTAACCTACTAATTATAGATTTTTTAAATTTTCCGTTATTATCGATTTTTTACATTTTATGTATATATTGTATGTATATATGTATGTATACATGTCTAAATAACACACCCAACATCACAACAACTTGCTTACTTAGTCGTTCCCCTTCTACCGTGAGGTGTACAGGTTTTGAAGAGAGAGCGCCAGACTATCCTATCGGCTGTTTTCCTCCTGGCCTGGTTCCATTCTAGTCCTCGGTCCTTCAAAGATTGTCTAATGTTGTCCTCCCAGCGGACTCTGGGTCGTCCTGGGGGTCTGGTTCCTTGGCTCTTTGTTTCCCATGCTTGTCGTGGTAGCCGGTCTTCTTCCATCACACCCAAAAAAAAAAAAATCCCCCTAACCCACCCCGCCAGCTACAACCATACATCGTCACCCATGCCAGCGCAAAAAGGCTTCACTCGCTTCAAAAACCCTCTTAGTAACCTAATCCAACATTATCGATTTTTAAAATTTTCCGTTATTATCGATTTTTTATATTTTCCGTCATTATCGATTTTTTTATATTTTTTATATATATTGTCTAAGTATTTTGTATACACAACATGCCCGCCATTATCGAACAAATTTATTGTTATATAACAAGTCATGCGTCTGATCGTCAGAGGAAGTCCCCCGGCTAAAATATATCGCTTTATAAAAAGTCATGCGCCGCCGCCTGAGAACGCCGCCGCCTGAAATCGATCGAGTATTTTGCTATATAAACGTTATGCGCCGCCGCCTGAATAATACCTAAAGCATACATTATATACTACTCTCCTGTGCCATGAGAGGCAGACACTTGAACACGTGCTCTCAGCTTGCAAGGTGGTATTAGGGCAAGGGCGATACACATGGCGCCACAACAAAGTGCTAAATGAGCTCGCTGCGACAATAGGTCTGGCAAGGATGAAGGCGAATAACAATGTCATACCGAACACCGCAAACACATACTTTCTGAGAGCAGGAAAGTCAGCACACCCAAAACCGAGTAAATCAGGTAGCAGTGAACCATCTCTCCTTAACTGTGCAAATGACTGGGAAATGGCGGTAGATCTATCTGGACGAGGGGCATATCCAGAGAGTATCTGGAAATCTCGAAGACGACCGGATATGGTGCTGCATTCTTCATCATCACACCAGGTTATATTGATTGAACTGACCGTGCCATATAATCCAGATTGGAAGAGCAACATTTGTTCGAAGCGGCCAAGTATAGTGATCTGGCCGCGGATCTGAGACACGATGGGTTCACTGCAAGGGTCATGGCTGTTGAGGTGGGTGCAAGAGTGCTCTTGGCTGCATCAGTGTATGATTTATTGAAACTATTGGGGCTGAGGGGACAGTCGAGAACAAGGGCACTGAAGAGGCTTAGTGAAACTGCGGAAAAGGAATCATGCTGGCTGTGGAACAACCGCAATGAGCTATGGAACGAAGGACAGTAAACTATATCCCCACCTGCGTTACAGAAAACATCCGGAAAGTGGAAATTTTTATAAGTCCGCAATACATTGAGTTTTTCGTTGTATTGATGAAGGGACGAAGGCTTACAGGCAACACGCGGCGTGTATGATAGGAGGTGTCGGGCGCAAGTAGATTTCAGTTGCTAGCGTGTAGTGGCTTCAAGCCTTGTTGGCTTTGCGCAGGTGGGTCAGTGTCTGTCCCTAGTCGTGGTGTGCTGTGGCACAATAATTTGTTTTCAACATAAGGATTACTTTCACAATTGCCTCCGGCTAGCAGAATTGGGGATTTTAAAGCTTCAACCAAGTTGGAGTGGGTTCATTTTCTACATAAGACAACAGGAGGCGGAGACACTTGGGAGTCATGACCCAGGTGGGGGCCGCCCCCTTAGAGTGTAAAGGAGCATACAGGGCCGAAACACTTGTTCGACGGGGGACTCCTTCTGATGATCAGATTGCCTCCTGTTGTATCGCTCTGTATAGAGTTTCCTATCATCATAAGTGTATTCCAGCTGTCTTCTCATAACATACCCATATTAAATAGGTTGCTTCTTTCGAACATGTCCATGACTCATTCCCGTGTGTTAGGATTGGTTCTATATAACTCAAAGAATAGTTACATAAAATACTTTTTATTTTATAGAATGCTGCTTTTGCATGGGCTATTGTTGCGACATGGATGGTAGATAGTTAAGTAGTTCCCAGAAAATAGAGAAGTGAACTGGTGAATTAGAGATAGGGATGGAACCAGACAGATCAGGTGATTAACCACAAAGGTCTAGATGATAACTGTAGAATAGAGCTGGGAAGTAAGTCACCTTATCGCCCGATTTATCCTTTGCTACAAGGGGTGTCTCTATTAATAAGTGATGGGATTCTTCTACTTCTTCTTTGATCCTTGGCCGCCGACTGTTAAAGCAACCAGTGGCCATCACGCCTCGTGGCATCTTGTAGGGCAGCAACATACTGCTTGCACTTTGTTCGGTCGGCAGCCATCCT
This sequence comes from Oreohelix idahoensis, assembly GCA_024509875.1. Taxonomy (NCBI): domain Eukaryota; kingdom Metazoa; phylum Mollusca; class Gastropoda; order Stylommatophora; family Oreohelicidae; genus Oreohelix; species Oreohelix idahoensis. The sequence continues at coordinate 259,240 of JAMPIV010018943.1, forward strand.
TCGTACAGTGCCCCAGCTTTGGTTCATTCTTTGCAGCTCGGCCTTCACAGTTCTCCGCCAGGTTGTTTTGGGTCGGCCTCTCTTTTGGTTTTCTTCGGGGGTCCATAGCATAGCGGTTTTTGTGATGGCATCGGGGTCTCTTTTGAGGACGTAGCCAACCCAACTCTAGCGTCTGTCAGCTATGATGGTGTGCATGTCCTCTTGGTTACGTGAAGAAAGTTTGATTTCTGGGCGGAATTATTTTTTTTTTTTATTGTATTTTTTGTTTTAGTAGAGGAATTGATTAGAAGTGGTATGTTTTTTTTTTGTATGGAGATTTGATGATATTTTTTTATTGATTTTTTTTGAAGTATTTGATGTTGAATTTGCGAGAGTTTTAAATTATTTGATTTTTTTTGATTTTGTTTATTTATGTTTTGGAAATAATTTATTTTTATAATTGAGTTGGATAAGTAGCTCTTGGTTAGTGATAGTATTCGGCCAAAAGATTCGGAGAATTTTCCTTAGGCAGATTGTGCGTAAGGAGGACTGTTGTGATTGCAGCTCGTTAATTTATTTCCTAGACCTTGGTTACTATTCGGAAAGATTCGGGAATTAATCTATGTTGCGGGGAAAAATCTTTGAGAACCATGTTAGATTGATCTTCACACAAGAACAAAATTTGTTCACGATTCTGCTATGCACAATTAAGATTAAAGAAAAATAATAATTGCAATTTATAAAAATGAAGCAATCCACTTTAATTTAATATAAGTAAAGTTAAGGGGGCGTATACACCCACAAATAGACAAAAAAGTTTATATTTGATTGGCATATAATAATTGAGTTTTAAATATTTATAAGCCTTTTTACTTGGATATTCTTTTTGAATTATGTGTTTATCTGTAATAGTTTATGAGTTATCAATGTTCAAAGAGAATGAGTGTGTTCCAAAAATCGCCGACTTTTAGTCCCAAAATATGCTTTTTTGCTAACCTTCATATTGGAAGGTATACCACATAATAAACACTCCCTAGAAAAAATATACTCAATACAACGAATACAATGAATACTCCTTTTTCATCCATCATGGCGGTAAAAAAAAAATAAAAACATAAATGTGATTGAAACTTTGAGTTAATTTGTGGAAATACGTGAATATATTTGTGATAATTATGCCTTCAGACAAAAAGTTCGGTAAAGGTATATCAAAGAAGCGTAAATTTCATGGCAATCAACATACGGCTGAACGAAATGAAAGGAAAACAATCCTACAGAATGCATCGACATTTGGTACTGAGCCATGCGTTCATAGTTCAACACCATCGATTTAGACTGAATGTTTTGATATTGGAATGAAACGAAATGCCACGCCCCTTTCACGATCAGAGCAGAAAATTCTGGACATTAGCAACCTAACACATGACTCTGATGAGGATATGTTTGAGCGAAGCTGTGACACAGATTCTGCAGAAACTGACGAGGAAGGTAATTATAATGTTAATGGTACTGATTTGCTTGAGGGGCACAGAATTGTTGACATGGGTCTTCCTGGTCAGAACATTGCTGAAAAATTGTTGTGTACCTTTTGCCAAAGTTCTGTACAATTAGTTGAAGTCAAAAGGCAAGGACTTGGGAGTGAATTTGTATTTCATTGTAACAGTGCAAACTGTCATGAACAAAAACATTTCCCTTCAAGTAGTCAGCTCTCAGTAGGGAATGCAAAGATAAATCTTATCAATAGTCGTGCAGCTTTTGCCATGCGCTGTATTGGCTGCAGTCACACCGACTTAAACACTGTTGCGTGATAAATTCTCGCAACATCGTTTTATTTCAATATCTGTTTTATAACGCAAGGGCAACAACTGCTTGAAATCTATAGTCACTTTTCTCGGTAAGCATTTGTCTTCTCGCGTTAGTATCGAATGCAGTTAACTTTTGAGCTGTGGTCATTTTTGCGCTGGACTGCGCATGACTTGTCTTGTTGTTTGGTCGATCGGTTTCCGCCCACCACTAGTGGGAGTGAGCGATTTGGAATGGCGAAAGAGATGCCTCGTTGAAGAGGGGATCTCCGCTTTTTTTTTTGTTCTGTCAGGGATGTGTAGTCCTCTTATGGATATTTCGTTTAGTCGAGATAATACCTCTAGTGTTTTCCCACATGTCGGGAGGCGTGATATTTCTGTGTATTTCATGAAAGCAAGGTAAATTGACTTTTTCATTAACTCTATTGATTTTGGGTCGTGAGCGATTTCGATTCATAGCCTGTCTGCGAAAGTCGTCGTCACGAGATGTTTTTTCCCAGCTCACATGTCGCTGCATTGTACTGCATCGGTTGATGCAGGTACCAAGGACCATTACTTGCTACTTTGTTAAATGAACTAGGTTTAGAAAACCTTTATTATCTAGAGGATATTTTTGAGGACATTATTTATACTTCGGCAGACGTGTCTGTCTTGCTGAAGTCAAACTAAGGAGAGTGAACTGATCTCATACATCTGGTTATCTCCTGGCTGTTATAGAAAAGGATGGAGTTTTCCACCTGACTACATTTACAGCACTATGAAATATAACATGCATCTGACTCATCATTGTAATGCTGTCTACCGTCTATTGCTGTATTGAATGTTGCTGTGATAATGACTGTTTGATGTGCCTACACATTTGCGTAACCATTTTGTCACTGTGGCGTCCACAATAAATAATGAAGAAAAACGTCAACGGCTGTTTCAAGACTCATTGACTTTATACGTCGTGAGTTTACTGACGTCCTATGTGGATTGCCCTGTTATTGTTGCATGAACATTGTTTTGACTGAACACATCTACACACTACACAAAACCAGACATGCGGATGCCATCCATCATCATATGGCATCACGCATCAAACACTTTCTGTGGTATAATGGATTTACCACCCCCAGTTAGACACAGTAGCAATGCTATTATACAGAAAGGAATGGAGGATTCTGCTACTAGGGTGCACATTATTAGCATGAAAAATGCTGCTGTTCAAGAGTATGGGAGTGCAGAAGAATGTGACAACAAGTTCCGAGACATTGATGTATCTTGTGATGGTACCTGGATGACCAGAGGCCATTCATCTATTGTTGGTGCCACAACTGTGATTGGCTTGCAAACTGGAAAGGTAATAGATACTCAGACAAAGAGTAAAAAGTGCAAATCTTGTCAGTACTGGGAGAAACAAGACCACAACACAGACAAATTTCAACAATGGAAACAAAGTCATACTGAGGTTTGTACGATGACTCATCACGGATCCTTAGGGTCAATGGAAGCAGCAGCAGCTTGTAACAATTTTTCTTGCTCAGCAGACAAATATAATCTCAGGAATACAAAATTCATTGGGGATGGAGACACTAACAGTTTCAAAAAGGTGTTTGAATCCAAGCCTTATGGAGAGGATTGTCTGATAGAAAAAATTGAATGTGTGGGTCATGTTCAGAAAAGAATGGGTACTCGGCTGAGAAATCTTAAGAAATTTTCTAAAGGGAAGTCTTTGCCTGATAATAAATCCATAGGTGGTTAGGGTAGACTAACAGATAGTGTCATTGTTAAGCTACAAGTATACTATGGAAATGCCATACGAGCTAACAAAAACAACCTTTGCAAAATGCGAGAAGAGGTTTGGGCGGTGTATTTCCATAAGACACCAACAGATGATAATCCTGTTCATAACATTGACTGGTGTCCCTACAAACAGGCTGTCAGAGATGGCATAGTGAATGACTTTAAGCACAAGGGAAACTTTCCAATTGCTGTCATGGAGGCTATTAAGCCCATATTCAAAGACCTCTCCAAGACAGAATTACCGAGAAAGTGCCTGCAAGGTTACACTCAAAATTCTAATGAATCATTAAACAGTTTAATATGGAAATATTGCCCTAAAATAAAAAATCAACGACTTTCAACTGTAAATACAGCTGTTGCAATTGCTGTGTGCATCTTTAATGATGGAGCTAACAGCCTGAAAACAATCATTCAGGAACGGGACATTCAGCCGGGAAAATGTATGCATACATTCTGTGTAGAACAAGACAGTCTTCGCATAAAACATTCACAAAGGAAAGTTAAAGCTGCTTCTCTTGAAGCAAGAAGAGCCAAGAGTCGTAGAAGGCTTGTCCTGGATGAAGAGCAGACACAAAGAGAGGATCAGCCGTATCTTCCTGGGGGATACTGAGCTCTTATCAGATAAGTGTTTTAACATTTTAAAAACTAAACTTTAACGAAAACAGGGCCTGCGATTCACAGTTCCGGTTATATTTTCTACAATTTTAAAGCTATAGCATTCAAATTTTGCACACTTATAGCCCATGTTATCTTTTATGGCACGAACTTCCACTTTTTTCTTACATGGTATAGAAACAGAGATATTGCTATACAAAGTTCTAAATTTGTGCTATTTAAAAGGGTCATATTGCAAGAGCCATATCTACAAAGCTCATTGGGGTAGACATTTTTGGGTGGTTCTCGCCATAGGTAGGGATGTTATGCACATCATCTGCTGGTTTGGCATTCTTTGCACTTTTTATGTGAGTGAAATTCATTCCCAGGTGCATTGGGGGTTTTCCTTTCATTTTTTTTTCATCACTTCATGTTAATTAATTATTTTCACATAAAACATTACAATTTATAAAGTAAACTTTGTTCTTCATAAAATATAATACCTTTTGTAACATGTAGTTAAATTTTATGTCAACAAGTTCGTTAGTTATTTTTCTGTTATTTTTTTAAAAAGATAACCCATTTTTGGCTGGGTGTACCCCCTTAAAAATTGCAGATGATTACGTTGTACAAAGAAAATTTTACAAGCTGTCAGATTAATAATTGTCAGATTTTCCTTGTTAATCATTTAAAACAAAGTATGGCCTTGGTGACTTGTGGTTTGGTTCCCATGTTTTTTACGCTTATCTTGTGGAGAAAGCTTCAACAGACAGTTCTGGATCTGGAAACTGCTTTGATTTGCCAAACATGCAGTGTTGTTCCACTGCTGCAAGAGTGTCTCGGTTCACAAATATTCTGTGTCACATGAGCAAATCAGCTTGACTTCTCACCTGTATGTTGCGGCTTGTGGTTTCTTACAAGTGTGAGTCAGTCCGCTTGACGTCTTCTTAGCTATGTGAATGTGACGGTATTGCCTTCCCTGCTTTGCAGTAGTGGTCCAACAGTGGCAAAAACTCAAGAGTATCTAAAGTGTGTCGTCACATGTGTCTGCCTTCGCACAAGATTACTCTTAGCAGAGATGTAAATAAAAGAATAAAGATGCTTCTGTCTCAAGGAAGCTTTGACACGATATTCAGATAAGCGAAAACAATGCTGCATTGGCTGAGCACGTTAATTCTATGATCTGCCGACAACTTTTGTGAAGGATTAAGCACTTATTAAATACAAAAAGCCAGAGGAGCTTTCATTGTATTGGGAAACATTTGGGGAACAAGAGAAATCCAACACGAAAATAAGAATCTTCTACTCAAATGTGAAGTCAGTCCTATTGTATGGCTCTGAGACATGGAGAGCAACAAAAACAACAATCAAAAAGCTACATACTTTTATAAACGGGTGCTTGCGTAGAATAGAAGGACTGAAAAGGTATGACAAAGTCACAAATGTGAATTGATGACAAGAACCAGACAAGTGCCACTAGAACAAGTGTTGAGAAGAAGACGCTGGCAATGGAAAGGACACATATTGAGGAAACCTGTTGATAGCATTACAAGTCAGTCCTTGTTCTGGAATCCACGGGGAAAGAGAGGTAGACCAAACTAGTGGAGAAGAGAGCTGGATACAGAAATGAAAATGATGATGAAAACATGGAAAGAACTTGAGCGGATGGCACAGGACAGGAAGACTTGGCATGTATTTGTTGAAGGCCTATGCTCCTTAGGGAGCTAAAGGTTATTGATTGATTGAAGCACTTATTAGTTTCAGCTTGTTAAGCCCCCACCTCTGATTTACTCAGTGGAATACTTCTTATTATGGTATAACTCTGTTTAGTGTGTAATTAGCAAATCGACTGAGACAAACATGCAGTACATTTAAAACAACTGAATCGAAGTTAAATTTGTATATTAACAAATAACAGATTTAATAATCATTTAGTTTTAACAGTTTAAAAAATTGAATAGTCGTTAAAAGAAAATGTTCATCATTTAAGGATAGAAGGTTTTATGATAAAAATTCACTTTTACAGCTTATAGATTTCACTTAGCTGCCAATAGTAGTTTCTGCTCCCGCTGGGTTTTTGGGTTCTATGCAGATAGGTCACTGGAGTTCTCACGTCTCTGGTTAAGCTTAAAGGTGCAGCACGTTTCAAGTACAATCAAGAAAAAACTGCCAAGCTGGTCCCGCGTTTCTACGTCAGTCCACTTATACCTTCACTTTGTTCCAGAGATTAGTACCCTCTTGGTAGCACCAACGACTATGGCAAAAGAATAGAAACGAAACGCTCTCATGAGTATTGCGTTTCCCGACACATACTTATGTGTCCCCTTTCTCTTATTTCACCATCCCATCTGTCTCAGAATTTACCCTCGATGAGAATTAAACTTAATCCCTCGAGCGAAAACTTTCTTTACATTTAAATTGAATAGTTTTATCCTAATTTTACATTTAAATGAAAAGGTTAATAGTACAGATAGAATATGTTTACATTTACATCTCAACTATCTGAAAAGTGTTCGCAATATAAATTGAATGTTTTCATTTACAATAGTTTGAAAATGTAAGTATTATAATTAGAATGTACATCATTTCTTTCATCTTTCCCTCCCTGCTCCACATGGAACTTGGGACTACCGATGCTTTTAGTTCTATGTAAGGAACTAACAATAAAGCAGTCATCAGCACTTTCAGTGGTGGTTCATGAAATCATCATTCTATACGCTGAGGTTGCCAGCCTCAAATGATTTGGACATCCACTAGCGATTTTCACCCATTTATATTCAAATGGTAAAATATACATATTAGTTCACATGTTAGTAATGAAAAATATAGAATGTAAAATGACAACTTACGCCAAACCTGGCTCCCAGACTTTTTACTCAGATGAATGAAGTTAAGGCACTTGATTAGGCCTCTTACGTGTGTTCTTGGGGGGTCGTTACTTTTGTAAGATAATTCCCTCTATGTCTCCGTGTGTTTCAGTTTCCTCAGCCTTCCTTATTAAGATGGGTTTCCTGAGCTATGTAAGTCCTTCAAGATTGTTCCACAAAGTCCGGTCTGATAAATTGAAATTCTGAATTCTAACTTCTGGCAAGTCTGTGTCTTGGCAAGCGTGAATCTCACAGTGTCTTAACAATGAAGCGTGTCAGGTTATATTCCTGTCCAACCCCGCATCTGTTTGTTATGGAGCTACTCAAAGCTCCAATCATTTTCAAACATGCGTGTTGGGGTGGGGGATTTCAAAATAATCCTGACATGGAAAAATTGTGAACATAATGTAGAGGTCACCTTTCCCATATATGGTATGACAACATCCGATTGCCTGGCAGGCAAACTCACCAACACATCTGTAAACTCATGCGACAATGTGTTTCAGATGTAACAATTTATTACTATCTAAAGTAATCTTGTCGTAACAAGTCGGACAGGAAGCGATTAGGACATCCGTTTCTGTCCAAAAAGTGTCACCCAGACAAGTAATCTCTTATCAGTCACGCACGCTGGCCTTTATACGCTGACGATTTGTGAGCTAATCTGTATTCTGATATCGGCTGATCCTGCTAGTTAAATGGATAACAAACAGACATGCCGACTTATCCCAGAGAGGGTTATAAGAAGGAAAATATCAAATATCTGCTACACATAGCACAGAACGAAAGAAAGTGCCACAATTGAAAGCACGCAATAAAAAGCAGTACACAAATGTAACTGATACTGCCGTAGTGAAACAGTGAACGAGAAGGGTCGCCCCATTATGTCGCAGTGAGTTAGGGAAGTACTGGAATTAAGACTGCACGGGCAATATATACTGGTTTTCATTCAGTCTGACTTGACTGAGCTTGTGCATTATTGGATATCCCTCTATCATTTTGATTGATTTCTCATTTTTACACCACATGCGTTGATTGGCTCTCTTTGGGCAAATCCAATTTATAGTTTCCCTTTGTTGACTTTGCATAATTAGGCAACCAAGGGTTTTGATCAGGGAGAATGTTTTGCCAATCTGAATAAAATGGGTTCCACTTTTTATGGTTGAAAATCCAGTGAGAAGTGAAATTCCACGGCGTAAAATCAAAGATAGAATTATTATTTACCGTTAAATCATAAAGATTCGTATTTTCCACGGTTAAAATTAAGTGAGAACGATATTTAGAATCATAATTTCTGAGAAACATATAATTTACGATGCTATTCCAGCTTGTCTTTGCCCGTCGCTCTACAGTTATTTAACCCTTCACTTCTGTTACTAACGCATCTTCAATCCGATTTTTTAACGTGCCCAAGTATTTGATTCTGTTGACCTGTTTTATAACTGTTCCATTTACTTTGATTGTGCATTCTAAGAAAGTCAATTTCTTTGAGACGACCATTACATCTTTCTTTTTTGCTACTGCTGTCGAGGCGCTTATTTTCACTTTCTGTCACTATTGTATCAATCGTTTCCCGCAACTCCTTTTTACTTTTTGCTATTACCAACGGAAAGCAACGGGAAACTACTTTCGGGATGCCCATTGTACAATCTTGAATCAATACATTATCAATAAATTATGACACGTGGTCTAATATAAATATCTTTAAGATAACACTATTGATACTAGCTCTGTCTGAGTTGAAGAAATAACGAGTAAATACCATTGTAACAAAGCGGGGCACTCGCGGTGGATAAGATACATGCTGATAAATTTACGTATAGTATTACAAGACGACCTTATTCAGGAACCCCTGATGTTAATAAAAAAAATAATAAAAAAACAGGGACAATTTAAAAACACACGGAGTTGGAGACAAGTTTTGGATGGGTAATAAAACGTGGAAAGAATCTGAATAGATGACATCAATGCTGGAGGACTAGGCATGAACTAACTTAGTGCCTAAGCTCCACAGACATCTGTAATCCAAAGACGACGTAGTAATCGATGTTGAGTGGAAACATGTGGCTCACTGTGAAAGATAAAATGTGCGTATACATGACGTAGATCTTTTGCATTATTAATAAATCCACGTCTTTATCTCATCGATTCGATCCATCTTTAATCTTGCTGTTATTGATATCTGTGTGGGGATTTTTAACCCGCCATCTTTTCTTCGTGTAACTAACACCAGTTTATATTTTTGATATCGAGAAGTTTCTTTTTACTTTGTGTTTCCAGATTTTTTTAACATTTAATTTATGATTCCATCCTTTATGATAATCATTTTGGTTTTTCTTTCTTCATTGTCGCAGCTCATCTTCAAGCTCTTTCTGTGTGAAGTTTTCATAATGTGTTGTCAGCTATAATTAGCATGTATTCTATTGATTTTGGATCTTTTACAACATCTTTCTTCCCTCTTGTTGTTAAAGTTGCTTTTCTAACTCTGCTGTATTTTATCAGTGAACACATTTACTGCACTTTTGCTTCTTCGCAGTTTCTTAATTTCTTCTAATGTGACGATGGGCTTTCTTATTGTTCAATAATTTTACAAGTTTCTATAGTTTTGATCCAACGTCTAGCTTCAGGCTTTATGATTTTTTCGCAGCTGATTCTGGATGCAGTGTTGATTATCTGTCCGCAATGTAATGTAGCTTTCTTTCAATTGGGTGCTGTTTCCCAGAAGACAGAAGTTATGAGGCTCAGTCGATCACCAGGCCAACTTAACAACGTTCAGCTTAAAAAAAAAAACAAAAAAAAACATTCTACTATCGGTACGGAAATTAAACGGCAATTGATAATCCTTACCAAATCTTTGCTGTCAGTGCCACACCTATTCCCTGATCACATCAGAGGAGACGGAAATCATATCGTGGGAAGTGAAATGCTTAAAGAGATCTGTGTTACAAGCAACAACGGAATGAGGAATAATAACATCAGAAAAATTGCACGACAGAGAAATAATGGCATCAGAATAATTGCACGATAGAGAAATAATGACATCAGAAAAATTGCACGAACTATTTCCTACATCAAATATAGAAAATAACAGAGAGACAGAAACAATAAATTGGTTTGGCCATCTTATGATATGGAGCTCTAGCAATGACCTCTACGTACGTGCAACAGCAGACGATCTGGTTTAAGAGCACGAGGAAGATCAAAAAGGCAGATGGATAGTACCATTCTAAACAGCCAAAACGAAAATACAGATAATCATGACCCAATGTTATGCACCAAGAACAAAAAAATTAGACATTGATAAATAGGTGCTTGCTTAGAATAGGAGGAGTGACATGGTACAACAAAGTCAGAACTGATGAAAAGAACCAGACAAGTGCCAGTAGAACAAGAGTTGAGAAGAAGACGCAGGTGATGGATAGTACACACATTGAGGAAACCTGTTGATAGCATTACAAGGCAGTCCATGTTCTGGAATCGCTAAGGAAAAAGAGACAAGAGGTAGACAAAAAATACACGAAGAAGAGACCTGAAGACAGAAGTGAAAATTATGAGGAAAACGTGGAAAAAACATGAATTGATGGCACGTGACAGGAGGACTTGGCTTGTGTTTGTTGAAGGATTATGATCCTTGGGGTGCTACGCGGTATTGAGTTGAATGTTGTGCACCAAAATGTGACAAGAATTCGTGAAGAAGAATTTCATACCAAGCTATAAAATATCAAGGAAAAAAAAAGAAAATAAAAGAGATCACAACTTTGGTGTGTAACCTAAATGCAAAAATAGGAATCGATACTAGCGGGTATGAAGAAGTTATAGGAAAATATAAACAATGAATGAAACGGGAGAACTATTCGCAAACTTGTGTGCTTCTGTTCAACTGGCTATAGGAGGAAGCGTATTTCCACGTAAAAAAATACATAAAGCAACATGGATATCGCTAGAACACAGAACAGAAAATCAGATCGATCATACAAAGATAAACAAGAAGTTTATATCATCATTACATGACGTTAAACCAACGGGCTGATCACCCGTTTGCCAGTCACTTCGATTACGGAAACAACGGCAGATGGATTGATTTGCCGTTGCCCTAAAGACGCCATTAGGCGTGATGGGAAACAATGGCAAAGAAAACCTATCTGCTGTTGCCCTAAGACGCCACTAGGCGTAATGGCCACTGACTGCTTTGACGGTCGGTGGCTAAGGATGGAAGAAGAAGAAGAAGACATGACGTTAAAGTATGTTGAGGAAACAGATGTGGCATCAGATCACTATCTTCGGTCAGCTAACATAAAGATGAATGTCAAGCTAAAGATAACAGATTAGTGTGGAATATGTAAGAAACCAGGATACAAGAGACTAATTTACGGCCACAGTATCCAACACATACCAAGTGCTACAATATCTGGAAGAGGCAGCAAATACAGAAGACCACTGGGAATGGAAAAAAAATATATGGAATGAGACATGTGGAGAACGGCCTAGGAAAAAGAGATCACCAGCACAAAGCATGGATAACAACAGAAAGTATCAATAACATAAAAGACGCACAAAAAAACAAGAAACCAGATTTTAGCAGAAGCAACACCAGAAGTTCATAAAAGAAAATTTAAGAAGTGTACATAGATGAGAAGTTACAATAAATACCAAGAGGAGTTGGAAAGAGAGACAGAGGAAGCTGCAGCCAAATTAAATGTGAGATGAGTGTTCAACAGCACAAAGAAGATAAAAGGGAAAAACAAGCAAGAGCGAATGGACAAGAATGGAAAATTGAGTAATAACATACAAAAGAAAATAAAGAGGTGGACAGAACATTTTGAGGATCTTTTCAATAAGCCAGGTCCACAAAATCACCCAGACATCCAGCCAGCACACGAGGATATATAGGTCAACTGTCAGTTTTACTGTTATTATTGTTGTTAATAATTCGACGCCACTGCACCTATAGGTAGTCAGTCTCCCTCAGCAAATGTCAAAGGGTATGAATGTTGATAGTCTCTACAGCGCACTTGTTGTATACACATTTGCCCCATCTGCTCATGTGTCTACCTCTAATTGTTTTAGCCCGAATTCCAACAGTTTGAGTCCTGTTGGTTCAAAGATTGCAGTGTCGGTCTACATCAGGGGATTATTAATTGTTCTTATTATCTCTCCCTTATACAAATCCAGCCTCCCCACTTTGAATGCCCTCGAGACTAATCTGTCAGATCTCTGGTTGCCGCGTACTCCTGCATAACCAGGACAGAAGATCCACACCAGTTCCTGAAAGGTTGAGGCCTCAATGTAAGTTTTAAAATCATGTCGTACCTACCCACCTTTGTCCTTCTGAATTATGGATTGATTGTCCGATACAATAACTGCCCTGTTTAATGCAGTTTCAGATTGCTATTTCAGTGATGCAGTAGCTGCCTGTATCTTTATTCTCATGCTGGCGGTTGTTGTCAAGTAAGATAAATTGTAAAATACCAAATAAGGAAAGAAATACAGAAGCCATTAAACTTAAAAATATATGGTAAAGCGGCTGGTCCAGATGGCAATTCAGCAGAGGCCATCGAAGCAGATATTGACACCTCTGCATAGGTATTCCACAAATTGATTTTTAAAGTGTGGATAAAGGAATAAATACAAGCGGAATGGAGCTAAAGACATTAGGTCAAGTTGCCGAAGAGGGAGATTTACAAAAGTGCGAAAACTACAGAGGAATAGTGTACTATCAGTGTTAGGAAAAATGTTATTTGAAATCATCCTTTAGAGACTAAAGAGTCCGCAGATAGACAGCTGAGAGATGAACAAACAGGTTTTTGAGAAAACATATTGGCAACTGATAAGGCATTATGGAATGAACATTGTTTAAACGCTGATGGCGAAATATTATTGCAAAATTATGCTATAGTTGAATATTTGGCAAGAACACTTTGAAGTCTAGAATGTCAACGTTGGTCCTGGATAGTATGAAATGTACCTGCTGGTTTATGAGATGTCGCCTTTGATATTTGTTTGCCATTTGGAAATTTTAATAAAAAATGTAAAAGAATATCTTAAACACACGCTTTTAATGCACTAAAAACCCAAAAATAATTTTTCAAGGAGTTTATAGCTTGCAGTAAAAAAATGTAACATCAAATTGACAAAAAGCACGGGGCCCTAAAGCGCTTATCATATATTTTATCCATAAGTGTCTAATGAAGTATAAAGCAAAAGTTAATTTCATGCCGAATCAGCGCCCACGCTTTTTGTCAATTTGATGTTAAATATTGTTACTGCAAGCTATAAACTCCTTGAAAAATTATTTTTGGGTTTTTAGTGCATTAAAAGCGTGTGTTTAAAATATTTGTTAAATTGTTTTTATTTTCTTCTATTTAGTGTTAGAAAAGATGTTGACATACTAAAACATAAACAATATTTTTACTTACTGTAAATCTGGTCTAAAATTTCTTAAGCGATCCATTTCTTTTAGAGCATCAATATCACATGGCTTTGTGCCTGTTAATTTGGTGCAGTTATTTTCTTCCATTTGAAGGCCATCTAGAGATCGAACTCGACTTTCCCTTGATTCATAATTTTATAATTTGGATTGTTTCCCTTGATTTAACTAAACACTTGTTTGAGTACTGCCCTGTTTTACGCATAGAAAAAAATAAAGCACACCACGTACTTTTGAATTTTTAATTCACTTGACTATGGCCCCTGATTTGTTTACAATTCTTTACGAAAAACTTTAATTATTCATAATGTCATAATTACAATATTAAATTATTAAATAATTGACTGATTATTGTATTGTCATGGGGAATACACATCTATGCCAAGTTTTTCAGAGCTATTGCTCATTTGGAAGTGATTGAAAAATCGATTGCAAGATTTGAAAGTGACATGAAAGTGACATGAAAGTGACATACAAGTGAAGTTAAAACAAAGCGTGTAAAAAATGAATAGACACCATGGTCTTGTGAATTTACTGCAGTTATCAAGACTGTTTCTGTTGAGTTCAGAACTTGAATGCTCCCAATGTTAGTCTAGGCATATGGCGGCCGAACTAACATGCACGGCGCCAGAGAGCGCTTGAGACATTAAACCTGTTGTAAGAGGTCAGGTGTGAGAGTCAAAATGAAAATGATAACAAAAAACTTGAAAGTCTCTGAGCTGATGACTCGAGACGGGAGGTCATGGCATGCGTTTATTGTATAAGTGTGGAAATAAGGTCAAGTTAGAATTGGTGGTGACAGGGATAGATACAAGTAATAAATAAAGGGTGGACTGAGAAACTGGAAGACCTGTTTCAGATCTGCAGCTAAATAATAATTGGTAAATAATGTTTGAAAGGCATAAATGAAATTACATGTGTTTATCAATTTTAAAAGGCACCAAGTACGGATAGTGAATAAACATATATTTAAAAAAGCAGTGACTGGCGGCTACCTCTTAAATATTAATACAATCAGTTCATGTTATAACTGCCTTACGTAAGCAACCAACCAAAGAATGAGTCCAGAGATCGACCTGTTTGACATGTTAATTGAGATAGTCTTCTCAAGAAGACAGTTTCCTATAGCCCTAGTCTCGCTCGATGCTTGTCCCACGCTTCCTGCACAAGCGTGGAGTTAAAATGATCAAACTTCCAGGACTGGGTTGCCTTTGTAATGTCGCACGGGGCAGTGTGCACTTTCATTGTTTGAAGATCCACATCTATACATAAGTGTGTTTGCAAATTAACTATATGTCCATTTTTAAGATCCCAGACAAATAATTGTGACGCTTTCTCTTCATAATGCAAACATTCAAACATGAACAGATGATTGCCAGTATTTGCGAAACACATTTGAGAGGAGTGAATGTGCAGTCTCCAGTCGTATATATAATAACCATTTGTAGCTCCTTGACAGTTGCCTAAATAAAAGTATTTATACACATCCGTTAGAATACACAAAGAGTTATTATAGTTACTTCTTAAAAGTCCCCAGGCTTTGTCGGGTGGTTCAACAGGGGGAAAGTATTCGAGAATATCGGGAGCCACTTCTGTTAGATACCATTTGAAGGGTTTGCAGTTGAGTCTCTTTCTCAGGGCGAATTGTTCGCTCAAGTCTCCAGGATCCATATTCCGCATTACTGGTCTCCTCTGCATCACAAACTCAACGTATTCGTCCATCCACACCCTGGCTACACGAAGAAAGTTCCTGTCCACCAGGTTATCCTTGACAACATCCTGCACATAGGGTATTTTTCTGTAAAGATGTGCCACCCTTGAACATGGGGCGTCCACCACGCTTCCACCACATTGCCACGACTTGAAAGTAATTTCATACTGCTCACCTCCCCAAATCTCAAGCCCTGGGTCATACATTCCTATCTCCTCCCACCACTTACGGCTGATTGCAAATGCAGCTCCTAACATTGTCGGCACAGGATGTGGTATGGTTTCATCTTTTTGGAACACAGGCAGTCGACGGTAAACCATATCCCAACTGAATACTCCACGTTCTCTGTTTCCATTGGGCTCGATTTTCATAGTATCAAATTTGATATTGTCCGTCATTGGGCACACGATTTTTCTGTAGTCGAGTATGATAGGCTCCACCAGTGGCGGAAGGTAGTTGTGGTTAACTTCTACATGAGCGTCCAAAAATAGGAGAATGTCGCCGCTAGTGGCGTTGGCTCCGATCATTCTGCTCTTGATTAGACCTTGTCTTTCTTTATTTCTAATTAGTTTAACTTTGGAGAAGTGAAGGCGTATATAGTTCTCAAGAGGTTTTTTTAGTTCTTCGTTAGAACTTGAGTCATCAACAAGAACAATTTCTCTAATCAGCTTCGCAGGGGATCTATTCATAATGCTGTGTAGCGACCGAAAAATAATAGAATTCCTCTCATTGTAAAAGATGGTGACGATACTAACTGAAGCATCTGGAATATTTTTCAGAAATTTTTTAGTTTTGCACACATCTGTTCTAATATCTCCAATTGACCGCTCAAAGGAAATATGATCACTAGCAAATGCATTGGATTTGTATCGATCAAACAGTTGCTTGGATATCTCTTGTTCTTCTGGTGAAAGATTCTTATTGAATGCTGCTCCTTGTTCTCCCCATCCTTGTCTTTGTGCATCTCTAGCCATAAACTCATAATCATTCCAGTCTATATATTCTAATGTATTGTTTACTTTACTTCCAACATCTGTTGAGCTGAAGTCATAATTTTTTATCCTCTCATTAGCTTGAAATTTGCGTTCGTCAATTATGGAGAAATTGGGATTGAAGACGTCATTGGAAAGAGAACGCAGGATTGGACCAAATGTCTGGGGAAAAGAACAATGCATAAAAAAATTAAAGGATCGAATGTAGATGTAGTAAGGTGGTTTAAGTGTTGACCACTGAATTCTCTCTCTCTCTCTATCTATCTGTCTGTCTATCTCTCTCTCTCTCTCTCTCTCTCTCTATATATATATATATATATATATATATATATATATATATATATATATATATATATATATATATATATATATATATATATATATCCTTGTGACGAAATAACCTCGATCTTTACATTTTCATTTTCATGTGCTATTCTTGTCATGTCTGGGGCTAATTGACCATCCCTTACTGATTATTTCAATCGCTGACGTGGTTTGAACCCATATTGGCTCTTGAAATTGTGGAATGAAATGTAAGATTGCATAACACACTTTCGACCAGACAGTAAAGGCACGGATTGCAGCGTAAGCGTGAAATTGGCATCTTATTTTTGCGTGTATCACTGAAACGGCTATTGTTAACTCAGATTTTCTGTCTGGGATGGTTTAAAAAAAAACCAGGTTGTGACCTGATATTATCAGCTGTGCTGCTTGGTTTCTTAAATTCATATGAGGTTTCCTAGAATTGAAACATCATTCGTGTGTTCACATCTCTGCCAAGAGTAATCTGGAGCGAAATGTAGATATCTTTGAAAACCCTTAGTAGATACTTTGAATTTTCGCCACTGTTGGACCGTCACAGCAGAGCAAGGAGAGAAATTCCGTGACACTGCTTATACACCATATTGTGATGATAAATAGATAGACAGACAGACAGAAAAATAAATTGATAGATATGTAAGATAGATAGACAGACAGATAGACAGACTGACAAAATTACCGGACAGATAAACAGACAGATAGATAGATAGCTAGACAGACAGACAGACAGACAGACAGATAGATAGATAGATAGACAGATAGATAGATAGATAGATAGATAGATAGATAGATAGATAGATAGATAGATAGATAGATAGATAGATAGATAGATAGATAGATAGATAGATAGATAGATAGATAGATAGATAGATAGATAGATAGATAGATAGATAGATAGATAGATAGATAGATAGATAGATAGATAGATAGATAGATAGATAGATAGATAGATAGATAGATAGATAGATAGATAGATAGATAGATAGATAGATAGATAGATAGATAGATAGATAGATAGATAGATAGATAGATAGATAGATAGATAGATAGATAGATAGATGCTGCTCCATGATCGTTGTGGCTCTCAGTTCTTCTATCCTTCTGGTTAGCATCATATCAGATGTATGTATTGACATTCAATCAAACAACATTTGCATGGTAAAGAACGCATTGATTTGAATGAGACTCGTTGGAGGCGTGTCAGTTTTTTATGTTTCTTTTAATAACAAGTGGTGTATTTACACGTAACAGAAATTATGAGTGGCAAACATCACTCTACCAGCCAACAATTTCATTCTTAATAGTTTCCATAAATACAAATTTTTTTATCGTCAAAATCTCTTCATCTTATGACTGGTCATGAAAAACCATCTTGATGTCAAAATCATTTCACTGACTTATCTATGGTCTCTGCGCTTTTCTCAAATTTATCAGTCTGGTTTATTAAATTGGTCTACTACCATGGAATAGTTCTTTTTCCTAGACTATGACATCGTTGTAAATATGCTTCAATGTGATTTCACAGAAAGTCATTGGCCAATATGTGGCAATTTACTATTATTTGCCACCTACGAATAAGTCACTTCGTTAAGTTGCTCAGTTCACAAAATTCCAGGCGCGTTATTCAATTCATTATAATGTCACTTTGTAAGTACTGCATACTCCTCGATGGTCACTTTCACTTGAGATATAAGCAAAATTCTCTATGATTGCACCTATACTTGTAAGATGTACGTGCTTCTCGATGCTAATCTTCTCTTTACTTGTCATTCGATATCTAATTAGCGCAGACCATGGTTATTGATAGACCCATGTGCACTGACAATCGACGATTACATCTTTGAATGAGCTTTACCTCGCCTTATAAAGATCCTCTGTGGAACTTTCCACTTGACTACTGGTCTTGTGACTACTGGTCTATGTTTATCTCCCTAGAAGAGTTCCATACTAACTAACAACTCTTTAACTTCTGATTCTGTCTCAACAATAGTTCCAGTCAAGTACCTGTTACGCACAGATTCTTTCGTAGGCAATATATATATATAGAAAAATATCTACCTGTCTGGTGGAACACTTTATTGGATAGTCAAAGGTACATAACTCTTGATTAAGTTGACGTTTATTCCCTGTCCATTTAAGGCGATTTGGTCTTGTATCTTTGTTGGGTTGTGTCCAACATAGGCCCATCTTGAGTTGAACTCTGGGGTCATGCGCTTCTGCGCATGTGTCGAAGTTATGTTGAGAGAGATTTCCGTGATGATGGGATCCTGAGTTGCTGTGCGGACAGAGAGGTCCGAAGTTTTGTCTCTGTGGTTAATTCTGGGGAATGAGATATTCTCTCTGTATGACTATCATGTCAGTGATTCTCCCCAATGTTCATTCTTTACGCCAAGGAATGGCGTGTGCTATTTGCTAGTGTGATTTTTCTAGGACAATAAGGTAAAAAAGACATTTACTGAACTTTTTCCTATGCCTGGATGTGCAGACGTGCTATCGTCTGCCCATATGAGTGATTGACTATGTTAAGACGACATTTTTCCTAGCAGCACTATGTATTTGATGTACGCAGCACCAATTTTAGGATATTCAGAGTCCAATATATATTTATATCATGAACAGAGCCCTTTACTTGTGCTCCATTATACATCTTCGCTGGTGAGTGAAGCTCACCGAAGATAGGACTATTTTTAGATCCCACCTTTGTCTAGCGGAATATTGATCAGAGAACAGGGATGCCTTACTATCTAGAGAACAGGGATGCCTTACTATCTAGAGAACAGGGATGCCTTACTATCTGATTATGATACAGAGACCTGTCTACTATTGAAATCCACTACTGGTGGTTTAAGATTGTCGTCATATAAGCCAGCTAATTGCAGCCGGTAATTCTTCAACAGAAGAGGTTCTGTCAGGGAACCATTGTTTATGTATATCTATGTTTGGAAGCATTAACTGACGCGATCAGTCAGTTAGGCCTGAGATTAAATGCAACTAGAACCCTGTGTGACTGTCTACTAACGTTCTGTTGTATCCATATTCAATACGAATGCATATTTGATGTCGTAGACTATTTTCAAGCATGCAATGTTTTGCCAACCTGTTCAAGTGACTGTATCTGTGATGTTAGAGTGCGTCCATTATTAAATGTATGAAACGTCATCAGTAGTCCACACTTTATTGACTTCCAGCTATGATTAAGTGAATGACCTGTCAACTTAACAGAACTGTACACCCATTCGCGTAAATTATATCTACACTCTCACTCTATTTCAACACTGTCCCTTGTCAGCGCCTCAACACTTGACGAACAAGGTGACCTAAATACTTAACACTGTGTCGGAACGAGCTGACCATTCTACTGTGTGCCCAGCTCTAACAGCGGCATACAAGTAACATTGGGATTGACACACAACACCACAATACATTCATTCTACATCAAGAGAACATTCATCTATGTGTCCAGTATAACCTAATCCAATGTGGAGGCTAAAAAAACAGCATTTATCAATGTGGTGTCCAAGAACGCCTTTATCAGTACCTTATATTACTAACTCAATATAAACAGTCAACTCTTTCTGACGAGTCAATATTCGATCGTTACATTTTCCTGTACCATCCTTTAACTTTTCAATGCTCTTCCCTTTCATTTGTTCTCACCTCTTCAAGAATTTATTTTCTGTCAGACAAATCATCTTCCTCATTATTTTCTGTGAGGAAAACAAACTATATTTTCAATTTCCGAAACCCATTTGTTTGTTCACTCTTGTTCAGCAATAATTGATGATGACATTTGTTATATGTATGTACAAACTGATAGATGATTTAATTATTACACGGTGAAGTGCACACATATGAATAAGTTATTTTAAATATATAATACAACAGAGCAACTATTTTACTGAATAATTCAGTTGGGGGCTCAGAAAAGAGCAATATATCTTTATACTCATAAAAGGAGCTGGCAGATACTAAATTCATGACAGCTTAGATAATCTCAACGTTGTGCTTGATTTTTTAAAATCCTATAAAGACTTCCTAAAAAGAAGGACCATCCATTTATTTACAACTCTGCTAAGAGTAATCTTGAGCAAAGGTAGATACCTTTAAAGATCCTCATGGTATACTCCAAATGTTGGTCATTGTTGGGCTATTACTGCAGAGCAGGGGATGCTATCCCATGACACTCTGTCACGACCTTAATTCTGGTGACGATAGATAGATAGATAGATAGATAGATAGATAGATAGATAGATAGATAGATAGATAGATAGATAGATAGATAGATAGATAGATAGATAGATAGATAGATAGATAGATAGATAGATAGATGGATGGATGGATGGATGGATGGATGGATTTATGGATGGATGGATGGATGGATGGATTTTAAGCCTTAGATGAATAAAATCGCTCCATGAATAAGGAATACAATTAAAATCTTAGTTTTTCATATTTGCACATCGAGACAAAATTATGCATACATTTTGGGGAACTCAAGCACATTTCGGCAACTGTCGTCTCTGTCGCCGGATGTGACCTATAAAAGACCATGCATCATGCAAATCGGGGCAATAGTTTTTTTGAAAATCACAGCGAGTGGTAAAAATGTTAATGAAGAGTGCCTTTGCCTTCTGTATCTGAGAGCAGACCATTATAACCATTAACAGCTCGACTGTATGTGCCTGAGGGTAAAAAAGAATGTATGTATATATATATATATATATATATATATATATATATATATATATATACATATATATATATATATATATATATATATATATATATAT
Source organism: Oreohelix idahoensis (assembly GCA_024509875.1). Classification (NCBI taxonomy): domain Eukaryota; kingdom Metazoa; phylum Mollusca; class Gastropoda; order Stylommatophora; family Oreohelicidae; genus Oreohelix; species Oreohelix idahoensis. Next base: position 280,508 of record JAMPIV010018943.1, read on the forward strand.
ATATATATATATATATATATATATATTTCTATTGATTAATTACAGTGTGCGTTAGGAAGTGTGTAGATGTGTTTTGAACTACTGTGTAAATTTCTGGAGGCAAAAGCCAAGCTTGTGAATATTCAAATAAATTGAGAATGGTGGCAAAAATCTGTCTACAGTTTTAGAAAAGAATGAAAAGAATTACTTTACTGTATTGTTTGAGATATCACTTAGTATTTTACACACGACCTAATAAATGTATGGAGGTGAATCATGGACAGATAGCTACAACCAAGGAATTAGAGTAAGATATATTGACAGTGAACTGAATTGTGTTATTGCTGATGCGATATGACCTGTGCGTCTATCTGCACATTGTCGTCTGAAACTATCTCTCATCTCCTACTTCTGTGATAAATAGATAGAGATAGACAATATAGTGGTGAAATTAAATATATTTCAGGTTGCATCCTGCAATTAACTTCCACCTTAAGGAGCCAGACTCTACTATAGGATCTAGAGGTGCGAGCGCCCTTTAAGTTTAGAGGGACAGTTACCCAGAACCTAATGCCTGGAGGAGACACAGTTCTTGCCAGACTAGAGGTGGAAGAGACTACAAAACCAAGACTTCAAGCTAAGTAGCCACACAAGGCTACTGTTCAGTTTACTCCAGTATCACCACAAAATAAATAGTTATAATGATGAAGTTCGAGTGCTTTTAGCTAGGCAAACATCCTAGTCAGTACTTAACAAAAATTCTGGAACTGTGAATAAAATAGAATTAAGCTTAACATACAAGCATTCTACAACCAGAGTGAGTTCAATCAAGAGAGAGAACCTTCTACAAATAGAGACTTTTTAATTGTTTTGAACAATTTTCAAGTGTTTTATTTATTTAATGATGTAATAAAATTTGAATTTCTTGAAAGATTTTCAAGCAGAAAATAAGATTTGTAAAAATAAATTGTAAATATTTACAAGCAGACTTACTTATATTATTTAAGTTAAGTTACAGTTCTTGTTGGTAGATAGTTTAGTTAATACCCTAGCAGAGCTAATAATATAATCAAAGGAGGATCTTGAGAGGGAGCCCATAGGAATCTAGGAAAATACACTATCATCATACCTAGAAACTTAAACAGCTTGATCTTACCTTTGATGTCTGTACACCCTTATTCTTTTCAGAAAAGGGGGTATTTCTTATAAGACCAGTCTCTTATCTGACACTATCCTGGTATCACCTGATTCAACTTTGTGTCCAGGATATCTTATAATTTCTATAATAATCTACCCTCTCGTGACACCCAGGTGGGCCCGACCCCATTAGAGTGTAAAGGAGTATACAGGGCCGAAACACTTGTTCGACGGGGGACTACTTCTGACGATCAGATTGCCTCTCGTTGTATCGCTCTGTATAGAGTTTCCTATCATCATAAGTGTATTCCAGCTTTCATCTCATAACATACCCATATTAAATAGGTTGCTTCTTTCTAACATGTCCATGACTCATTCCCGTGTGTTAGGATTGGTTCTATATAACTCAAAGAATAGTTACATAAAATACTTTTTATTTTATAGAATGCTGCTTTTGCATGGGCTATTGTTGCGACATGGATGGTAGATAGTTAAGTAGTTCCCAGAAAATAGAGAAGTGAACTGGTGAATTAGAGGTAGGGATGGAACAAGACAGATCAGGTGCTTAACCACAAAGGTCTAGATGATAGATGTAGAATAGAGCTGGGAAGTAAGTCTCCTTATCGCCCGATTTATCCTATGCTACAAGGGGTGTCTCTATTAATAAGTGATGTGATTCTTCTGCTTCTTCTTTGATCCTTAGCCGCCGACTGTCAAAGAAGTCAGTGGCCATCACGCCTCGTGGCGTCACGTAGGGCAGCAACAAACTGCTTGCACTTTGTTTGGTTGGCAGCCATCCTTCGTACAGTGCCCGAGCTTTGGTTCATTCTTTGCATCTCGGCCTTTACAGTTCTCCGCCAGGTTGTTTTTGGTGAGCCTCTCTTTTGGTTTCCTTCGGGGGTCCATAGCATAGCTGTTCTTGTGATGGCATCGGAGTCTCTTTTGAGGACATGGCCAACCCAACTCTAGCATCTGCCAGCTATGATGGTGTGCATGTCCTCTTGGTTACTCCGAGTAAGTAGTTCTTGGTTAGTGATAGTATTCGGCCAAAAGATTCGGAGAATTTTTCTTAGGCAGATTGTGCGGAAGGAGGACTGTTGTGATTGCACCTTGTTAATTTATTTCCTACCAACTTAAATATTAAATAATCTTTTGAGATCCACACAAGAACAAAATAATTAAGATTAAAGAAAAATAATAACTGGAATTTATAAAAATGAAGCAATCCACTTTAATAATTAATATAAGTAAAGTTAAAAATTGCAGATGGTTGCATTGTACAAAGAAAATTTTACAAGCTGCCAGATTAATAATTGTCAGATTTTCCTTGTTCATCATTTAAAACAAAGTATGGCCTTGGTGACTTTTGGTTTGGTTCCCATATTATTTACGCTTATCTTGTGGAGAAAGCTTCAACAGACAGTTCTGGAGCTGGAAACTGCTTTGATTTGCCAAACATGCAGTGTTGTTCCACTGCTGCAAGAGTGTCTCGGTTCACAAACATTCTGTGTCACATGAGCAAATCAGCTTGGCTTCTCACCTGTATGTTGTGGCTTGTGGTTTCTTACAAGTGTGAGTCAGTCCGCTTGACGTCTTCTTAGCTATGTAAATGTGACGGTATTGCCTCCCCTGCTTTGCAGTAGTGGTCCAACAGTGGCCAAAACTCAAGAGTATCTAAAGTGGGTCGTCAAATGTGTCTGCCATTGCACAAGATTACTTTTGGCAGAGATGTAGATAAAAGAATAAAGATGCTTCTGTCTCAAGGGAGCTTTGACACGATATTCAGAAAAGCGAAAACAATGATGTATTGGCTGAGAACATCAATTCTATGATCTGCCGACAACTTTTGTGAAGGATTAAGCACTTATTAAATACAAAAAGCAAGAGGAGCTTTCACTGTATTGGGAAACATTTGGAGAACAAGAGAAATCCAACACGAAAATAAGAATCTTCTACTCAAATGTGAAGTCAGTCCTATTGTATGGCTCTGAGACATGGAGAGCAACAAAAACAACAACCAAAAAGCTACATACTTTTATAAACGGGTGCTTGCGTAGAGTATAAGGACTGAAAAGGTATGACAAAGTCACAAATGTGAATTGATGACAAGAACCAGACAAGTGCCAGTAGAACTAGTGTTGAGAAGAAGACGCTGGCAATGGAAAGGACACACATTGAGGAAACCTGTTGATAGCATTACAAGTCAGTCCTTGTTCTGGAATCCACGGGGAAAGAGAGGTAGACCAAAAACACGTGGAGAAGAGAGCTGGATACAGAAGTGAAAATGATGATGAAAACATGGAAAGAACTTGAACGGATGGCACGGGACAGGAAGACTTGGCATGTGTTTGTTGAAGGCCTATGATCCTTGGGGAGCGAAAGGGTATTGATTGATTGAAACACTTATTAGTTTCAGCTTGTTAAGCTCCCACCTCTGATTTACTCAGTGGAATTCTTCTTATTATGGTATAACCCTGTTTAGTGTGTAATTAGCAAATCGACTGAGACAAACATGCAGTACATTTAAAATGACTGAATCGAAGTTAAATTTGTATATTAACAAATAACAGATTTAATAATCATTTAGTTTTAAGTTTAAAAAATTGAATAGTCGTTAAAAGAAAATGTTCATCATTGAAGGATAGAAGGTTTTATGATAAAAATTCCCTTTTACAGCTTACAGATTTCACTTAGCTGCAAATAGTAGTTTCTGCTCCCGCTGGGTTTTTGGGTTCTATGCAAATAGGTCACCGGAGTTCTCACGTCTCTGTTTAAGCTTAAAGGTGCAGCACGTTTCAAGTACAATCAAGAAGTAACTGCCAAGCTGGTCCCGCGTTTCTACGTCAGTCCACTTATACCCTCACTTTGTTCCAGAGATTAGTACTCTCCTGGTAGCACCAACGACTATGGTAAAAGAATAGAAACGAAACGCTCTCCTGAGTATTGCGTTTCCCGACACATAGTTATGTGTCCCTTTTTCTCTTTCAGCCCATCTGTCTAAGAATTTACCCTCGATGAGAATTAAACTTAATTCCTCGAGCGAAAACTTTCTTTACATTTATATTGAATAGTTTTATCCTAATTTTACATTTAAATGAAAAGGTTAATAGTACAGATAGAATATGTTTACATTTACATCTCAACTATCTGAAAAGTGTTCACAATATAAAGTGAATACGTTTTCATTTACAATGGTTTGAAAATGTAAGTATTATAATTAGAATGTATATCAAATCTTTCATCTTTTCCTCCCTGCTCCATATGGAACTTGGGACTACCGATGCTTTTAGTTCTTGTAAGGAACTAACAATAAAGCAGTCACCAGCCCTTTCAGTGGTGGTTCATGAAATCATCATTCTAAACGCTGAGGTCGCCAGCCTCAAATGATTTGGACATCCACTAGCAATTTCACCCATTTATATTCACATGGTAAAATATACATATTAGTTCACATGTTAGTAAAGAAAAATATAGAATGCAAAATGGCAACTTACGCCAAACCTGGCTCACAGACTTTTTGCTCAGATGAATGAAGTTAAGGCACTTGATTAAGCCTCTTACATGTGTTCTTGGGGGGGGTGGGGGGGGGGGGGGGGGGGGGGGTGGTTACTTTTGTAAGATAATTACCTCTATGTCTCCATGTGTTTCAGTTTGCTCAGCCTTCCTTATTAAAATGGGTTTCCTGAGTTATGTAAGTCCTTCAAGATTGTTCCACAAAGTCCGGCCTGATAAATTGAAATTCTGAATTCTAACTTCTGGCAAGTCTGGTTGTGTCTTGGCAAGCGTGAATCTCACAGTGTCTTAACACTGAAGCGTGTCCGGTTATATTCCTGTCCAACCCCGTATCTGTTTGTTATGGAGCTACTCTTACTTACTTAGTCGTTCCCCTTCTACCGTGAGGTGTAGAGGTATGGAGCTACTCAAAAGCTCCAATCATTTTCAAACATGCGTGTTGGGGTGGGGGATTTCAAAATATTCCTGACATGGAAAAATTATGAACATAATGTAGAGGTCACCTTTCCCGTGTACGGTATGAAAACATCCGATTGTCTAGCAGGCAAACTCACCAACACATCTGTAAACTTATGCGACAATGTGTTTCAGATGTAACAATTTATTACTATCTATAGTAATCTTGTCGTAACAAGTCGGACAGGAAGCGATTAGGACATCCGTGTCTGGCTAAAACGTGTCACCCAGACAAGTAATCTCTTATCAGTCACACACCCTGTCCTTTTTACGCTGACGATTTGTGAGCTAATCTGTATTCTGATGTCGGCTGCACCTGCGAGTTAAATGGATAACAGACATGCCGACTTATCCCAGAGAGGGTTGTAAGAAGGAAAATACCACATATCTGCTACACATAGCACAGAACGAAAGAAAGTGCCACAATTGAAAGCACGCAATAAAAATCAGTACAAAAATGTAACTGATACTGCCTTAGTGAAACAGAGATCGAGAAGGGGCGCCCCATTATGTCGCAGTGAATAAGGGAAGTACTGGAATTGTGACTGCACGGGCAATATATACTGGTTTTAATTTAGTCTGACTTGATTGAGCTTGTGCATTATTGGATATTCCTCCATCATTTTAATTGATTTCTCATATTTACACCACATGCGTTGATTGGCTCTTTTTGGGCAAATTCAATTTATAGTTTCCCTTTGTTGACTTTGCATAATTAGGCAACCAAGGGTTTTTATCAGGGAGAATGTTTTGCCAATCTGAATAAAATGGGTTCCACTTTTTATGGTTGAAAATCCAGTGAGAAGTGAAATTCCACGGCGTAAAATCAAAGATAGAATTATTATTTACCGGTAAATGATAAAGATTCGTATTTTCCACGGTTAAAATTAAGTGAGAACGATATTTAGAAACATATAATTTACGATGCTATTCCAGCTTGTCTTTGCCCGTCGCTCTACAGTTATTTAACCCTTCACTTCTGTTACTAACGCATCTTCAATCCGATATTTTAACGTGCCCAAGTATTTGATTCTGTTGACCTGTTTTATAACTGTTCCATTTACTTTGATAGTTCATTCTAAGAAAGTCAATTTCTTTGAGACGACCATTACATCTTTCTTTTTTGCTACTGCTGTCGAGGCGTTTATTTTCACTTTCTGTCACTATTGTATCAATCGTTTCCCGCAACTCCTTTTTACTTTTTGCTATTATCAACGGAAAGCAACGGGAAACTACTGTCGGGCGGGATGCCCATTGTACAATCTTGAACCAATACATTATCAGTAAATTATGACACGTGGTCTAATATAAATATCTTTAAGATAACGCTATTGATACTAGCTCCGTCTGAGTTGAAGAAATAACGAGTAAATACCATTGTAACATTAAGCGAGGAAAAGGGGGACACTGGCGGTGGATAAGACACATGCTGATGAATTTACGTATAGTATTACAAGACGACCTTATTCAGGAACCCCTGATATTAATTGAAAAAAATAATTTAAAAAAACAGGGACAGTTTAATAACACACGGAGTTGGAGACAAGTTTTAGATGGGTAATAAAACGTGGAAAGAATCTGAACAGATGACATCAACGCTGGAGGACTAGGCATGAACTAACTCAGTGCCTAAGCTCCACAGACATCTGTAATCCAAAGACGACGTAGTAATCGATGTTGAGTGGAAACATGTGACTCACTGTGAAAGATAAAACGTGCGTATACATAACGTAGATCTTTTGCATTATTAATAAGTCCACGTCTTTATCTCATTGATTCGATCCATCTTTAATCTTGCTGTTATTGATATTTGAGTAGGGATTTTTAACCCGCCACCTTTTCTTCGTGTAACTAACACCAGTTTACATTTTTGATATCGAGAAGTTTCTTTTTACTTTGTGTTTCCAGATTTTTTTAACATTTAATTTATGATTCCATCCTTTATGATAATCATTTTGGTTTTTCTTTCTTCATTGTCGCAGCTCATCTTCAAGCTCTTTCTGTGTGAAGTTTTCATAATGTGTTGTCGGCTATAATTAGCATGTATTCTATTGATTTTGAATCTTTTACAACATCTTTCTTCCCTCTTGTTGTTAAAGTTGCTTTTCTAACTCTGCTGTATTTTATCAGTGAACACATTTACTGCACTTATGCTTCTTCGCAGTTTCTTAATTTCTTCTAATGTGACGGTGGGCTTTCTTATTGTTCAATAATTTTACAAGTTTCTATAGTTTTGATCCAACTTATCTAGCTTCAGGCTTTATGATTTTTTCGCAGCTGATTCTGGCTGCAGTGTTTATTATTTTTCCGCAATGTAATGTAGCTTTCTTTCAATTGGGTGCTGTTTCTCAGAAGACAGAAGTTAAGAGGGTCAGTCGATCACCAGGCCAACTTAACAACGTTCAGCTTAAAAAAAACAAACATTCTACTATCGGTACGGAAACTAAACGGCAATTGATAATCCTTAACAAATCTTTGCTGTCAGTGCCACACATAGTCCCTGATCACATCAAAGGAGACGGAAATCATATCGTGGGAAGTAAAATGCTTAAAGAGATCTGTGTTACAAGTAAAAACGGAATGAATAATAATAACATCAGAAAAATTGCACGACAGAGAAATAATGGCATCAGAATAATTGCACGATAGAGAAATTATGACATCAGAAAAATTGCATGAACTATATCCTACATCAAATATAGAAAATAACAGAGAGACAGAAAAAATAAATTGGTTTGGCCATCTTATGATATAGAGCCCTAGCAATGACCTCTACGTACGTGCAACAGCAGACGATCTGGTTTAAGAGCACGAGGAAGACCAAAAAGGCAGATGGATAGTACCATTCTAAACAGCCAAAACGAAAATACAGATAATCATGACCCAATGTTATGCACCAAGAACAAAAAAGTTAGACATTGATAAATGGGTGCTTGCTTAGAATACCTTGTAGAAGGAGTGACATGGTACGACAAAGTCAGAACTGATGAAAAGAACCAGACAAGTGCCAGTAGAACAAGAGTTGAGAAGAAGAGGCAGGTGATGGATAGGACACACATTGAGGAAACCTGTTGGTAGCATTACAAGGCAGTCCATGTTCTGGATTCCCTAAGGAAAGAGAGACATAGGTAGACCAAAAATACACGGAGAAGAGACCTGAAGACAGAAGTGAAAATGATGAGGAAAACGTAGAAAAAACATGAATTGATGGCACGTGACAGGAGGACTTGGTTTGTGTTTTTTTAAGGATTATGATCCTTGGGGTGCTACGCGGTATTGAGTTGAATGTTGTGCACCAAAATGTGACAAGAATTCGTGAAGAAGAATTTCATACCAAGCTATAAAATATCAAGGAAAAAAAGAAGAAAATGAAAGAGATCACAACTTTGGTGTGTAACCTAAATGCAAAAATAGGAATCGATACTAGCGGGTATGAAGAAATTATAGGAAAATATAAACAATGAATAAAACGGGAGAACTATTCGCAAACTTGTGTGCTTCTGTTCAACTGGCTATAGGAGGACACGTATTTCCACGTAAAAGAATACGCAAAGCATCATGTATATCGCTACAACACAGAACAGAAAATGAGTTTGATCATACAAAAATAAACAAGAAGTTTAGATCATCATTACATGACGTTAAAGTATGTTGAGGAAACAGATGTGGCATCAGATCACTATCTTCGGTCAGCTAACATAAAGATGAATGTCGAGAGATACACAATAGTACATAGCTAAAGATAACAGATTAGTGTGGAATATGTAAGAAACCAGGATACAAGAGACTAATTTACGGCCACAGTATCCAACACATACCAAGTGATACAATATCTGGAAGAGGCAGCAAATACAGAAGACCACTGGGAATGGAAAAAATATATGAAATGAGACATGTGGAGAACGACCTAGGAAAAAGAGATCACCAGCACAAAGCATGGATAACAACAGAAAGTATCAATAACATAAAAGACTCACAAACAAAACAAGAAACCAGATTTTAGCAGAAGCAACACCAGAAGTTCATAAAAGAAGGTTGAAGAAGTGTACATAGAAGAGAAGTTACAATAAACACCAGGAGGAGTTGGAAAGAGAGACAGGAAGCTGCAGCCAAATTAAATGTGAGATGCGTGTTCAACAGCACAAAGAAGATAAAAGGAAAATACCAGCAAGAGCGAATGGACAAGAATGGAAAATTGAGTAATAACATGCAAAAGAAAATACAGATGTGGACAGAACATTTTGAGGATCTTTTCAATAAGCCAGGTCCACAAAATCACCCAGACATCCAGCCAGCAAACGAGGATATATTGGTCAACTGTCAGTTTTTACTGTTATTATTGTTGTTAAGAATTCGACGCCACTGCACCTATAGGTACTCAGTCTCCCTCAGCAAATGTCAAAGGGTATGAATGTTGATAGTCTCTACAGCGCACTTGTTGTATACACATTTGCCCCATCCGCTCATGCGTCTACCTCTAATTGTTTTAGCCCGAATTCCAACAGTTTGAGTCCTGTTGGTTCATCGATTGCAGTGTCGGTCTAATCAGGTGATTATTAATTGTTCTTATTATCTCTCCCTTTTACAAATCCAGCCTCCCCACTTTGAATGCCCTCGAGACTAATCTGTCAGATCTCTGGTTGCCGCGTACTCCTGCATAACCAGGACAGAAGATTGACACCAGTTCCTGAAAGGTTGAGGCCTCAATGTAAGTTTTAAAATCATGTCGTACCCACCCACCTTTGTCATTCTGAATCATGGATTGATAGTCCGATACAATAACTGCCCTGTTTAATGCAGTTTCAGACTGCCATTTCAGTGATGCAGTAGCTGCCTGTATCTTTATTCTCATGCTGGCGGTTGTTGTCAAGTAAGATAAATTGTAAAATACCAAATAAGGAAAGAAATACAAAAGTCATTAAACCTAAAAAAATATGGTAACGTGGCTGGTCCAGATGGCAACTCAGCAGAGGCCATCGAAGCAGATATTGACACCTCTGCATAGGTATTCCACAAATTGATTTTTAAAGTGTGGATAAAGAAGAAATACAAGCTGAATGGAGCTAACGACATTAGGTCAAGTTGCCGAAGAGGGAGATTTACAGAAAATATATTGGCAACTGATAAGGCATTATTGAATGAACATTGTTTAAACGCTGATGGCGAAATATTATTGCGAAATTATGCTATTGTTGAATATTTAGCAAGAACACTTTGAAGTCTAGAATGTCAACGTGGGTCTTGGATAGTATGAAACGTACCTGCTGGTTTATGAGATGTCGCCTTTGATATTTGTGTCGTGTGGTGAGTACTGGGGCAACTACAACAGTAGTTTTTGCCAGGAATAGTCTATGAGATATTAGATATAAGGTCTCTAGAAATTGGCTCGTTAAGAAAGAAAAAAAGACCTATTCGAGATAGGGACAAGAAGACAGGAATGCGAATGCTTTCCACTAGACAGTGTTTTCTAATTAAGTATGGAAAGAGTTCTGTTTCCCCACGACCTTAGCTTCTGCCCTTAGATCCCGTAAAGAAAAAGCCCCCAACCTCATCTGAGTAGAGAAAGGTTCCTATAGGTGAATATGTAACACCGACAGCACGAGTGATACATTAAAAAACTAGATAATGATCAAACTATCGTTGGGTTTATTAATGAAATATCCACACATATAGGGTTAGTAATGGTTAGAACGTGATGATGGTGAAAGACGATTCACACAAAACACACAGATGAGCTAATAAAATTGCAGTTAATTAACTAATAGTTAATTAAGAATGAACTGGTGTAAAGTGGAATGATGATGATGTGATATGATACGTGTTACCAAAATGGTGAGTACTCTACACAGTCCATGTGTCTCTAAATGCTTCGCACTGATATGACGATTCACGTGTAGGCATACAATGTCCCAAGTTGTTATACGTTATGTCGAGTGGGGTATCTCTAAGTCGAGGACGTTCTGATGAATATTGTTGTCGTACGGAGAACGCTGACGAGATATCTATGTATATTCCTTCACTGTTTGAGTATATCTCTGTAGTGTGGATCAACAGTTAGAAGTTGTCATATGAACAAAAAGTCTTGTCTAATCTCCCGAGGGTACTGGTCAGACTGGATATCTTCAGGAAATGTTAGTGATATGTAGACTCATAATCTTGCGTATGTAGTCGTGATTCATATACTTTCGAGTCTGCTTCATAAAATGCGCTTAAGAGTGTGTTGCACGTGTTATAAATATGCGATTCCTCTTTTGAGCTCTTTTGCTTGACTTCAGATAATAATGATCTTTCGAGTGATTTGAATTTATGATGACTCTGAATTGAACTTGTGAGCAAGCAGTATATGGTGACGAAAAATGCTGCGTCCACCTTCTGACTTGTGGGTGAGACAATATTCCTTTTTAATTGAGGAATGAAAGATGTCCTATGGCGAATTCTGCTAGCCAAATGTCCGTTTTTGATAACTTATTTCTGGTTAGACGTCAGACACGTTGCGTATAGACTCAGACTTCTGATGAACTTCTTTTCCATACGCAAAATCCTTTGAGAACACAATTCATCACAGAACTGAATTATATCCACTCTGAATAAACACGTGTATTAGGCTAGGCGTTTTTGGGATTAATCTCTTCCTCACAATGTAAAAAACTGGACTCCTTCCTCTTGCAAGCTACGCAGTAGATTATATTTCTGCCAGTCCAATATGGGTTTCTTGTACAGCTCCGCCCATACCAACCAATCCTTAATGGCCCCTCTGGTCACTCATTCACAGGATCGCTCTTGTCCCCTGTCAGTCCAAACGTGGGTGTAGTTTAACCTCTGATTGTTTATTGTTCACCTGGCCAAGGTGGGCGTCCAATGTGGTAAACCAACGCTTGTCTGAACCGCGGCCGACCAAAGATAACACCATTACAACATGAGACGTTTTCCCCGATGAAAGAACAAATGTGGTTCTCTAGATACCGGTCGCGAGTAATCACAACGATGAAATAGCAAATGTGGGTCGTAAATATGGGATGAAAGAGCAAATGTCGGAGAAAATACAATAAGAAAAATGTAGGAAAAGATGGAGCAAAAAGGCCTTTGCGCTCGTTTATCACAATAGCCCCTCCTCAAGTGTGATGTCAATCGTACTCAGGAGAGCTTAGCCTTCTTGCTCGGGATTCCTTAATCCTTTTCCTCATCTTCGTTTTTCTCTCCGGTTTCCACCCTTTCCTCTACTTGTATGTGCTCTCCGTCCTGCCTCATAGGATGACGGCTTAAATAATCCGCTCCTACGTTATGTTTTCCTTGGATATAGTCCACTTGGAACGTGTAAGGTTGTAGAACAAGCGACCACCTCATCAGTCTTGCATTCAAATTCTTTGAATTGGCGAGGAAGGTCAGAGGTTGGTGATCACTCTGGATTGTAAATTTCCTTCCGTACAGGTATGCTTGAAATTTTTGTATTCCCCAGACGAGGGACAAACATTCCTTTTCGATTGTGGAATAGTTTTGTTCTGCCCGGTTTAACTTCCGACTCGCATATGCAACCGGAAATAGATTTGGTGGGCTTCTGTCATCTGGCTGTAGTAATGTAGCCCTGATTCCAATGTTACTGGCATCTGTGCGCAAGATGAATTTTCTAGTTAAATCCGGAAGCCGTAAAATAGGTTTTGTGGTGAGTTTCTCTTTTAAGAGTGCATATGCATGTTCACATTCTGCTGACCATGTCACTTTATCTGGGTTTCCTTTCTTGGTTAGCGATGTAAGCGGCGCACAGAGGCTATTAAAATCCTTTATATATCTCTGGTAGAATCCACAGAGAGATACAAATGACCGGACATCCCTTTTTGTGGACGGTCTCGGTGCATTTCTCAGCTTCTCAACGTTTTGAGTCTCGGGGAACATGGTCCCATGGGATATAGTATGTCCTAGGAAATCTAGCTGTTCACACCCAATTTGACATTTGGTTGGGCGGGCGGTTAGTCCCGCTTCTCTGAGTCTGTTAAACAGCAAGGATAGCGCTGATATATGTTCTTCAAACGATTCAGTAGCTACTAGGATATCATCCATAAAATTGCTGATGGCGGGATGATTTAAAGGATCCAATAACTTTCGCATCATCCTTGTGAAGACACTAGGAGCGTTGTTCAGTTCAAATGGCATCACATTAAACTCGAAGTGTCCATCTGGAGTACTGAAGGCTAACAGGTTCCTCACCTCAGCTTTTACCGGTATTTGATAGTACCCTTTACTGAGGTCGATCTTTGAAAAATAGCGAGCCCTGCTCAGCTTAGTAAATAGCTGGTTCTGGTCCGGTAACGGTTCTGGCTGGAACTGTGTTAACGCATTCCGCTGTCGGTAGTCGATGCACAGGCGGTGTTCTCCACTGGGTTTGCGTAACAGCACCACTCCCGCACTGTAAGGGGACTCCGACTTCGAAATTATGCCTTCCTTAAGTAAGTATTCAATTTCTTGCTTTAATGCCGTCGCCTTGGCATACGGAATCGGATAGGTTCTCATTCGGACAGGCGTAGGATCCGTGACTTCCATGTCAAACTCCATCAGGTTTGTCCGGCCCGGTTTGTCCGTCAGAGAGTCGGAGTGGTTTTCACACTTTCTTGCTGAGCTTCCATTAGGGTGGAGCTTATTTTCACATCTAAATGTGATTCCTCCTGTATCACCGGGTACTCTACTGATGATAAAGGCTTTTCTTCCATTTGCATAGCAATGGCCATAGTCGTGAGGTGCGCTGGTTCGGCAGGGGCTCGCTCGTAAAACTTCTTAAGCAGATTTAAGTGATAAATTTTCTGCTTTCCGTTCACGGCGATTTGATAGTTGGTGTGAGAAATCTTCTCCACAACTTTGTAGGGACCCCTCCAGCAAATCTGCAACTTATTACTGCTACTTGGCAGAAGAAGTAGCACCTTCTCTCCTACTGCTAGTTCTCGGTCTTTTGCATTCCGATTGTAATATTTGGCATGTTTCCGCCTAGCCTCCCGTACTTTCGCTGTGGCTAATTCCCAGCCAGTCTTCAGACGTTGTTTCAAGTCTGTGACGTACTGGAAGGCTGATGTAACAGTGTCGTCTGCCTTGGCATCTGTCCATCTTCTTAGTAAGGCTTCTAATGGACCTTTAATAGGTCGTCCAAAGAGTAGTGTGGCTGGAGGAACTCCAGTTGACGCATGCGGTACTTCCCTATAAGCAAATAATGCGGCAGGAAGATACTGATCCCAAGTTTCTGGCTTCTCCTGTGCCAACTTCCGAAGAATAGAGGTGAGCGTCCCGTTAAACCGCTCTACTTGCCCGTTACTTTGGGGGTGATAGGGCGAAGTATGGATATGCCTAGTCTTGAATATTCTAAGCACCTCCTCTGTCAACTTGCCTCTAAATTGTGACCCGCTGTCTGTGAGAATTTCATGCGGGAAGCTCAATCTAGTAAAGATATTCAGTAAAGCGTCAGCTACATGCACTGAGTCGCATGCTGGCATGGCTATGGCTTCGCCCCACATGGAACAGGTGTCCACTAAGGTAAGGATATGGGAGTTTCTCTTCTTAGTTCTCAGCAGAGGTCCAATTATATCCACGGCCACTCTTTCAAATGGGGTGCCCAAGATTGGCATCTCCCCAAGGGTCGCGGGTGCCGTCCAGTGTTTTGGTGCAACTTTCTGGCACTGAGGACAAGACTTGACGAAACTTTCAATGTCGCCGGTGATCCCTGGCCAATAATAGTGGCAGGCGATCCTTTGAGTCTTGGCGCTCATTCCCATGTGTCCACTAAATGGGATAGAGTGGCCCATCTCAAGCACCTGGTTCCTATAGGTTGCAGGAACTACTAATTGGTTGTGTTCCTGTCCTTCTTTTCCAGCTCGGCGATACATCAATCCATTTTTCATAAAGAAGTCTCCCTTGGTAGGTGGGTTGTGTGTCCTAGGTATTTTTTTAAAACAGGGCGCTAGTGAGGAATCTTCCATTTGGGCCCTCTTCAATTCCTCGGGGAGGATATTGGTAGGAGGTTCCTGCTCTGCGTCTTTTTTTGACTGTCCTCTAGTCTGTACGGCCGCTATGACTAGTGGTTGAGTAGGTTCTCCAAGGAACACATATCTACATCCCAAGATTAAAGAGTAGATTGGTTCTTCCATTATAGCTGCACGAATCTCTCCTGTCACATAACGAGATTCCACTCTGATAAGTGCAATTGGCAGTGTCATGGGTGCAACATCCTTCGTCGGACCTTGGATGTCGACACTCTCTTCTGTTATCTGGTCAGGGGTGACAAGAGATGCCCTGACCACCGCATCGAAAGCAAGTCCTGTGTCATAAAGGCACTCCACAGATTGTCCGTTTACGAGGACTGATTCGATGACAGGAGGATGAGAAACGTTTCCGGTCCTCTGCTCGTTCCGGGGTGACGATGTTGTCTGCAGACAGGCAGCATGTTGGGGAGGAGGTCTGCGCTTGCACTCATTAGTGTTGTGATTGTTCAAGCGACAGTACTTGCACCATTTATCTCACTGTCTCTGGTGTGGCGCAGCATTTTTCTTGTTTTGCTCTTTGCAGTTATCTTGTTTTGCGTGCTGTTTATGCGAGATGTGTGGTCCTTTGCTTTGTTGGTCTGGTTGGGAGCGAGCAGGTTGCTTTGGCGCCTGATCCGAAAACTTCTTTCTGGCTCCTTGAGACTCCATGAGAGCATTTTGGAATCGCTCTGCCAGTGTAAGAATATTTTCTAACCGGTCAGCGCCGTTTTCAGTGAGAAATCTACGCATTTCCACCGACATAGACTCTTTTAGTTGCTCTATCACAATCAGCTCTGTAAACCCGTCATAGTTCTCGGTAAAGTTTCCCAGTGTACACCACTTCACTAAGTAGTCTTCAATACGGAAAGTCTCTCCTGCATCCTTCCTAGAAATTTTTTTCGGTAAGCCTCTGAATGAAGCTCGTACCTCACCAAGAGAGCTTTTTTCAATGCCTGATAGTCATCTTGCTCTCCGGCCGGAAGTTTATTAAAAACTTCGTAGGCGGCTCCTCTTAGGCCCTGGGAAAGTTTCAGGTTCCACTTCCGTTCTTCAAGTCCAAACCCTGTTGCAAAGCGTTCAAAGCGGTCTAAAAAGGCGTCCATGGTATCGTTCCTTTCTGAAAAAGGTTCTAGCGGAAAGTTCATGGTATTGGGTAGCGCAGGTTGCGAAGTAGGCACACCATCTGAGTGGGGTGAGTACCCTCCATCACAGTTGGAAGCCGCTGCACTTTTTGCCAGCTCTATCTGATTGGTCTGTCCCTGGATTTCCAGTTGCTTCATGTTAAGTGCATGCTCTGCTGAGGCTTTCCGCTCCGCTGCGTCTGCTGCGGCTTTCTCTTTCCGCTCCGCTGCTTCTGCTGCGGCTTTCCGCTCCGCTGCTTCTGCTGCTTCTTTCCGCTCCGCTGCTTCTGCTGCGGCTTTCTCCATTGTAAGTTTCTGCATTTCCATCTCTCTTGCATGGAGTTTATCAGTCTCCTCGCTTTCATATTTCATCAGGTCTTTTCCACTTAACCCGTATTCACGCCCTGCCTCCATTAAACTAGTTCTAATTTTGCAGCATCTGCCATGATATGCAGTACGGGTTTGCGAAGGGAAAAATTGGCAGTGACCTCCAAGCAAATTTAATAGACTCGCCCAAGTAATTATCTCTTTAAAATCAGCTAGGTTTAAATTAGTAGTCAAGTTCAAATAGTTCTTTAAAATCACTCACTCAGCGTATTCTGAAAAATTATATAAAAGATTATCTCAAAGTTTTCTAAGAAAAATTTGCTAAATATTTATGATAAAAATTTTCCCAGCAGTTACAGAAAAATATTTAAAAAATCAGTAACCTACAGTATCCTCTGTTCTCAAAAAGTGCTTACTCTGTCCGTTTGATACTCAATTTAAAAAGTATCACTCGTGCTTTAGAGATATAAATTATCCCCCCTATGAAATAGACAAATTATAGTAATAGTCAGTCTAGAAGGTAATCCTTCAAAATGCCAACAAATTTTGCAATTATCGCAACTGTATAGCAGGGACGAAAATGTGATTTATCACACTTCTAAGTCCGGGTTCACTAATCCCAAGACGAGCCCACAATTGTCGTGTGGTGAGTACTGGGGCAACTACAACAGTAGTTTTTGCCAGGAATAGTCTATGAGATATTAGATATAAGGTCTCTAGAAATTGGCTCGTTAAGAAAGAAAAAAAGACCTATTCGAGATAGGGACAAGAAGACAGGAATGCGAATGCTTTCCACTAGACAGTGTTTTCTAATTAATTATGGAAAGAGTTCTGTTTCCCCACGACCTTAGCTTCTGCCCTTAGATCCCGTAAAGAAAAAGCCCCCAACCTCATCTGAGTAGAGAAAGGTTCCTATAGGTGAATATGTAACACCGACAGCACGAGTGATACATTAACAAACTAGATAATGATCAAACGATCGTTGGGTTTATTAATGAAATATCCACACATATAGGGTTAGTAATGGTTAGAACGTGATGATGGTGAAAGACGATTCACACAAAACACACAGATGAGATAATAAAATTGCAGTTAATTAAGTAATAGTTAATTAAGAATGAACTGGTGTAAAGTGGAATGATGATGATGTGATATGATACGTGTTACCAAAATGGTGAGTACTCTACACAGTCCATGTGTCTCTAAATGCTTCGCACTGATATGACGATTCACGTGTAGGCATACAATGTCCCAAGTTGTTATACGTTATGTCGAGTGGGGTATCTCTAAGTCGAGGACGTTCTGATGAATATTGTTGTCGTACGGAAAACGCTGACGAGATATCTATGTATATTCCTTCACTGTTTGAGTATATCTCTGTAGTGTGGATCAACAGTTAGAAGTTGTCATATGAACAAAAAGTCTTGTCTAATCTCCCGAGGGTACTGGTCAGACTGGATATCTTCAGGAAATGTTAGTGATATGTAGACTCATAATCTTGCGTATGTAGTCGTGATTCATATACTTTCGAGTCTGCTTCATAAAATGCGCTTAAGAGTGTGTTGCACGTGTTATAAATATGCGATTCCTCTTTTGAGCTCTTTTGCTTGACTTCAGATAATAATGATCTTTCGAGTGATTTGAATTTATGATGACTCTGTATTGAACTTGTGAGCAAGCAGTATATGGTGACGAAAAATGCTGCGTCCACCTTCTGACTTGTGGGTGAGACAATATTCCTTTTTTAATTGAGGAATGAAAGATGTCCTATGGCGAATTCTGCTAGCCAAATGTCCGTTTTTGATAACGTATTTCTGGTTAGACGTCAGACACGTTGCGTGTAGACTCAGACTTCTGATGAACTTCTTTTCCCTTCGCAAAATCCTTCAAGAACACAATTCACCACAGAACTGAATTATATCCACTCTGAATAAACACGTGTATTAGGCTAGGCGTTTTTGGGATTAATCTCTTCCTCACAATGTAAAAAACTGGACTCCTTCCTCTTGCAAGCTACGCAGTAGATTATATTTCTGCCAGTCCAATATGGGTTTCTTGTACAGCTTCGCCCATACCAACCAATCCTTAATGGCCCCTCTGGTCACTCATTCACAGGATCGCTCTTGTCCCCTGTCAGTCCAAACGTGGGTGTAGTTTGACCTCTGATTGTTTATTGTTCACCTGGCCAAGGTGGGCGTCCAATGTGGTAAACCAACGCTTATCTGAACCGCGGCCGACCAAAGATAACACCATTACAGCATGAGACGTTTTCACCTGGCCAATCTGGGCGTCCATTGTGGTGTCACAGAAATTACAGCATGCCCAGATGTTTGATTAGGATGACCAGATGTGTTTTTACCAGATTTATTACGATGCAATGTGGGCTTCAAACGATAATGTCAGGCATGTGGACTCAATCAAAGGACTTTATTTCCCCCGATGAAAGAACAAATGTGGTTCTCTAGATACCGGTCGCGAGTAATCACTACGATGAAATAGCAAATGTGGGTCGCAAATATGGGATGAAAGAACAAATGTCGAAGAAAATACAATATGAAAAATGTAGGAAAAGATGGAGCAAAAAGGCCTTTGCGCTCGTTTATCACAATTTGTTTGCCGTATTTGTAAATTTTAATAAAAAATGTAAAAAAAATCTTAAACACACGCTTTTAATGCACTAAAAACCCAAAAATAATTTTTCAAGGAGTTTATAGCTTGCAGTAAAATAATGTAACATCAAATTGACAAAAAGCGCGGGGCCCTAAAACGCTTATCATATATTTTATCCATAAGTTTCTAATGAAGTATAAAGCAAAAGTTAATTTCATGCCGAATCAGTGCCCCACGCTTTTTGTCAATTTGATGTTAAATATTTTTACTGCAAGCTATAAACTCCTTGACAAATTATTTTTGGGTTTTTAGTGCATTAAAAGCGTGTGTTTAAAATATTTGTTAAATTTTTTTTATTTTCTTCTATTTAGTTTTAGAAAAAAATGTTGACATACTAAAACATAAACAATATTTTTACTTACTGTAAATCTGGTCTAAAATTTCTTAAGCGATCCATTTCTTTTAGAGCATCAATATCACATGGCTATGTGTCTGTTACTGCCATCAATGGTACCTATACCTTGTGGCGGTATGGCAGCTTGTGTACCCTGACAATCCCCAGAGCTATGCCAGTGGGAGTTTTACTCCTGGTAGGTTCAACCAAGCTGGACTGGTCTGCGTGGGTAGGGGTGAGACAAAAGCTGGTACCCTGGTCCTCCAGGTTGGGGGTTGTAGCACAGGGCCGACACCCCTGTCTGTGTAAAAAATAGCACATGTTACGGAAACAGCAATAAATGAAAAAACTTTGATGCGGGACGGACATCCGGAGTCTCAGGCTCGTGTGGCTGACAGTGGTGAAGGCCGAAAGGAGGCCACTGGCATGGGGGCGGATGCCCGGACTGCAGAACACGAGACCAGAATTGGTTTTTGGAACATCAGAACTATGAATGAGGCAGGAAAGCTGAGACAGATCACAGCAGAGATGAGGAATTACAAACTACATATCCTGGGAATAAGCGAGAGCAGATGGACAGGGATGGGGAGAATGGGTTGGCCACGTCCTCAGAAGGGACCATGATACCATCACAAGAACAGCTATGCTATGGATCCCCGAGGGAAAGCGAAAAAGAGGCCGACCAAAAACAACTTGGCGGAGAACTGTGGGGGCTGGGATGCGGGAAGTGAACCACGGTTGGGGCACTGTGCGAAGGATGGCTGCCTACCGAGCAGAGTGGAATCAATTTGTTGCTGCCCTACAAGACGCCACCAGGCGTGATGGCCGCTGACTGCTTTGACGGTTGGTGGTTATGGATCAAAGAAGAAGAAGATATGTCTGTTAATTTGGTGCAATCATTTTCTTCCATATGAAGGCCATCTAGAGATCGAACTCGACTTTCCGTTGATTCATAATTTTATAATTTGGATTGTTTCCCTTGATTTAACTAAACACTTGTTTGAGTACTGCCCTGTTTTACGCATAGAAAAAAAATAAAGCACACCACGTACTTTTGAATTTTTAATTCACTTGACTATAGCCCCTGATTTGTTTACATTTCTTTACGAAAGACTTTAATTACTCATAATGTCATAATTACAATATTAAATTATTAAATAATTGACTGATTATTGTATTATCATCGGGAATACACATCTATGCCAAGTTTTTCAGAGCTATTGCTCATTTGGAAGTGATTGAAAAATCGATTGCAAGATTTGAAAGTGACATGAAAGTGACATGAAAGTGATATACAAGTGAAGTTAAATAAAAGCTTGTAAAAAATGAATCGACACCATGGTCTTGTGAATTTACTGCAGTTATCAAGACTGTTTCTGTTGAGTTCAGAACTTTAATGCTCCCGATGTTAGTCTAGACATATGGCGGCCGAACTAACATGTACAGCGCCAGACAGCGCTTGAGACATTAAACCTGTTGTAAGAGGTCAGGTGTGAGAGTCAAAATGAAAATGATAACGAAAAAATTTGAAAGTCTCTGAGCTGATGACTCGAGACGGGAGGTCATGGCGTGCGTTTATTGTATAAATGTGGAAATAAGGTCAAGTTAGAATTGGTGGTGACAGGGATAGATACAAGTAATAAATAAAGGGTGGACTGAGAAACTGGAAGATCTGTTTCAGATCTGCAGCTAAATAATAATTGGTAAATAATGTTTGAAAGGCATAAATGAAATTACATGTGTTTATCAATATTAAAAGGCACCAAGTACGGATAGTGAATAAACAAATATTTAAAAAAGCAGTGACTGGCGGTTACCTCTTAAATATTAATAAAATCAGTTCATGTTATAACTGCCTTACGTAAGCAACCAACCAAAGAATGAGTCCAGAGATCGACCTGTTTGACATGTTAATTGAGATAGTCTTCTCAAGAAGACAGTTTCCTATAGCCCTAGTCTCGCTCGATGCTTCTCCCACGCTTCCTGCACAAGCGTGGAGTTAAAATTATCAAACTTCCAGGACTGGGTTGCCTTTGTAATGTCGCACGGGGCAGTGTACACTTTCATTGTTTGAAGATCCACATCTATACATAAGTGTGTTCGCAAATTAACTATACGTCCATTTTTAAGATCCCAGACAAATAATTGTGACGCTTTCTCTTCATAATGCAAACAATCAAACATGAACAGATCATGATTGCCAGTATTTGCGAAACACATTTGAGAGGAGTGAATGTGCAGTCTCCAGTCGTATATATAATAACCATTTGTAGCTCCTTGACAGTTGCCTAAATAAAAGTATTTATAAACATCCGTTAGAATACACAAAGAGTTATTATAGTTACTTCTTAAAAGTCCCCAGGCTTTGTCGGGTGGTTCAACAAGGGGAAAGTATTCGAGAATATCGGGAGCCACTTCTGTTAGATACCATTTGAAGGGTTTGCAGTTGAGTCTCTTTCTCAGGGCGAATTGTTCGCTCAAGTCTCCAGGATCCATATTCCGCATTACTGGTCTCCTCTGCATCACAAACTCGACGTATTCGTCCATCCAGACCCTGGCTACACGAAGATAGTTCCTGTCAATCAGGTTATCCTTGACAACATCCTTCACATAGGGTATTTTTCTGTAAAGATGTGCCACCCTTGAACATGGGGCGTCCACCACGCTTCCACCACATTGCCACGACTTGAAAGTAATTTCATACTGCTCACCTCCCCAAATCTCAAGCCCTGGGTCGTACATTCCTATCTCCTCCCACCACTTACGGCTGATTGCAAATGCAGCTCCTAACATTGTCGGCACAGGATGTGGTATGGTTTCATCTTTTTGGAACGTAGGCAGTCGACGGAAAACCATATCCCAACTGAATACTCCACGTTCTCTGATTCCATTGGGCTCGATTTTCATAGTATCAAATTTAATACTGTCTGTCATTGGGCACACGATTTTTCTGTAGTCGAGTATGATAGGCTCCACCAGTGGCGGAAGGTAGTTGTGGTTAACTTCCACATGAGCGTCCAAAAATAGGAGAATGTCGCCGCTAGTGGCGTTGGCTCCGATCATTCTGCTCTTGATTAGACCTTGTCTTTCTTTATTTCTAATTAGTTTAACTTTGGAGAAGTGAAGGCGTATATAGTTCTCAAGAGGTTCTTTTAGTTCTTCGTAAGAACTTGAGTCATCAACAAGAACAATTTCTCTAATCAGCTTCGCAGGGGATCTATTCATAATGCTGTGTAGCGACCGAAAAATAATAGAATTCCTCTCATTGTAAAAGATGGTGACGATACTAACTGAAGCATCTGGAATATTTTTCAGAAATTTTTTAGTTTTGCACACATCTGTTCTAATATCTCCAATTGACCGCTCAAAGGAAATATGATCACTAGCAAATGCATTGGATTTGTATCGATCAAACAGTTGCTTGGATATCTCTTGTTCTTCTGGTGAAAGACTCTTATTGAATGCTGCTCCTTGTTCTCCCCATCCTTGTCTTTGTGCATCTTTAGCCATAAACTCATAATCATTCCAGTCTATATATTCTAATGTATTGTTTACTTTTCTTACAACATTTGTTGAGCTGAAATCATACTTTTTTATCGTCTCATTAGCTTGAAATTTGCGTTCGTCAATTACGGAGAGATTAGTATTGAAGACTTCATTGGAAAGAGAACGCAGGATTGGACCAAATGTCTGGGGAAAAGAACAATGCATAAAAAATTAAAGGATCGAATGTAGATGTAGTAAGGTGGTTTAAGTGTTGACCACTGAAATCTCTCTCTATCTATCTATCTGTCTGTCTGTCTCTCTCTCCCCCCCTCTCTCTCTCTCTCTCTCTCTCTCTCTCTCTCTCTATATATATATATATATATATATATATATATATATATATATATATACCAACGGGCTGATCACCCGTTTGCCAGTCACTTCGATTACGCAAACAACAGCAGATGGATTGATTTGCCGTTGCCCTAAAGACGCCAATAGGCGTGATGGGAAACAATGGCAAAGAAAACCTATCTGCTGTTGCCCTAAGACGCCACTAGGCGTAATGGCCACTGACTGCTTTGACGGTCGGTGGCTAAGGATGGAAGAAGAAGAAGAAGAAGAATATATATATATATATATATATATATATATATATATATATATATATATATATATATATATATATATATATATATATATATATATATATATATATATATATATATATATATATATATATATATATGCTTGTGACGAAATAACCTCGGTCGTTACATTTTCATGTGCTATTCTTGTCATGTCTGGGGCTAATTGACCATCCCTTACTGATTATTTTAATCGCTGATGTGGTTTGAACCCATATTGGCTCGTGAAATTGTGGAATGAAATGTACGACTGCATAACACACTTCCGACCAGACAGTAAAGGCACGAATTGTAGCGTAAGCGTGAAAGTGTCATCTTGTTTTTTCGTGTATCACTGAAACGGCTATTGTTACCTCAGATATTCTGTCTGGGATGGTTTATAAAAAACTAGGTTGTGACCTGATATTATCAGCTGTGCTGCTTGGTTTCTTAAATTCATATGAGGTTTCCTAGAATTGAAACATCATTCGTCTGTTCACATCTCTGCCAAGAGTAATCTGGAGTGAAATGTAGATATCTTTGAAAACCCTAAGTAGATACTTTGAATTTTCGCCACTGTTGGACCGTCACAGCAGAGCAAGGAAAGAAATTCCGTGACACTGCTTATACACCATATTGTGGTGATAAATAGATAGACAGACAGACAGAAAGATAAATTGATAGATATGTAAGATAGATAGACAGACAGACAGATAGACAGACTGACAAAATTACCGGATAGATAGATAGATAGATAGATAGATAGATAGATAGATAGATAGATAGATAGATAGATAGATAGATAGATAGATAGATAGATAGATAGATAGATAGATAGATAGAGACAGACAGACAGACAGACAGACAGATAGATAGATAGATAGATAGATAGATAGATAGATAGATAGATAGATAGATAGATAGATAGATAGATAGATAGATAGATAGATAGATAGATAGATAGATAGATAGATAGATAGATAGATAGATAGATAGATAGATAGATAGATAGATGCTGCTCCATGATCGTTGTGGCTCTCAGTTCTTCTATCCTTCTGGTTAGCATCATATCAGATGTATGTATTGACATTCAGTCAAACAACATTTGCATGATAAAGAACGCATTGATTTGAATGAGACTCGTTGGAGGCGTGTCAGTTTTTTATGTTTCTTTTAATAACAAGTTGTGTATTTGCAACTCTTTCAGTCGTTCTTTTGATTGTAAGCAGGTAGTGATCACTTCCAATCTCTGGCCCCCTCCAGACTCTAGCATCCCGGACATATAAACAGGATTCTCTATAAGATGTACGTGCTTCTCGATGCTAATCTTCTCTTTACTTGTCATTCGATATCTAATTAGCGCAGACCATGGTTTTTGATAGACCCATGTACACTGACAGTCGACGATTACATCTTTGAATGAGCTTTACCTCGCCTTATATAGATCCTTTGTGGAACGTTCCTCTTGATTACTGGTCTCGTGACTACTGGTCTCCGAGAAGAGTTCCAAACTAACTAACAACTCTTTAACTCCTTATTCTGTCTCAACAATAGTTCCAGTCAAGTACCTTATATTACTAACTCAATATAAACAGTCAACTCTTTCTGACGAGTCCATATTCGATCGTTATATTTTCCGGTACCATCCTTTACCTGTTCAATGCTCTTCCCTTTCATTTTTTCTCACCTCTTCCAGAATTTATTTTCTGTCAGACAAATCATCTTCCTCATTATTTTCTGTGAGGAAAACAAGCTATATTTTCAATTTCCGAAACCCATTTGTTTGTTCACTCTTGTTAAGCAATAATTGATGATGACATTTGTTATCTGTATGTACAAACTGATAGAAGATTTATTTATTACAGAGTGAAGTGCACACGTATGAATCAGTTATTTTAAATATATAATACAACAGAGCAACTAAGTAATATTTTACTGAATAATTCAGTTGGGGGCTCAGAAAAGGAGCAATATATCTTTATACTCATAAAAGGGGCTGGCAGATACTAAGTTCATGGCAGCTTAGATAATCTCAACGTTGTGCTTGATTTTTTAAAATACTATGAAGACTTCCTAAAAAGAAGGACCATCCATTTATTTACAACTCTGCTAAGAGTAATCTTGAGCGATGGTAGATAGATACCTTCAAAGACAATCATGGTATATTCCAAATGTTGGTCATTGTTGGGCTATTACTGCAGAGCAGGGGATGCAATCCCATGACACACTGTCACGACCTTAATTCTGGTGACGATAGATAGATAGATAGATAGATAGATAGATAGATAGATAGATAGATAGATAGATAGATAGATAGATAGATAGATAGATAGATAAGTAGGTAGGGAGATATGTAGGTAAATAGATAGATAGATAGATAGATAGATAGATAGATAGATAGATAGATAGATAGATAGATAGATAGATAGATAGATAGATAGATAGATAGATAGATAGATAGATAGATAGATAGATAGATAGATAGATAGATATGTGACGAAATCAGTCGTGCACTTTTTATAACTCTCATCCACTCCGGCAATATCAGTTTATTTTTTTAATTTTCTCACTCATCCTCCTATTATTTGGCACATTTATTGCCCTTACATTCTTTTTGCTGGGACCGCGCCCATACGTGTTTACGTTTCACTCGATGTACTGTAGCAATACCAGTTTGATATACACCGGTCAGCGGTATTACGTTTATCACGTCAACCGCCTAGCTACCTTTGTTAGAGACAGTCTTTATTGACACAATATGACCTCGTACGAATGATGAATAGAATGCCATATTGTCTGAGAGATCCGTCTCGCGAAGGTACGAAAACACCGGTGATAATGAGATAATCGTTTTCACTGGACCATCCTTGTGTAATTGTTACAGATAACCTGTCTGGGGTATACAATATTTGAAGGTAGCATCTGGACATCAAATAAGATTTGTTTGTGAGTTGCGGAAGTATTACAGCACTATTAGAAAGAGGTCACGAGATGTAATTTTAAAATTTAATATTTTGAAACACGCGGGGGAGATTATGAATTTAAACACACCTACCCAGATACTGCTAAAGAGCTTACCATTTGTTTGATTTGAGAGCAAGAATATACATTGACTTTCATTTGAAAATTTGTCAGAAGTACAATCTGGGATTTGAACTTAGAATAAGAGATACAATGTAGCGAAATCGGAGATACAAATCAGACTGCATTGCCACGCCAAGCCAGCAATTCACCAAAGCCATAGAAAGAAGGATCGGACTAAGGATTCCAAAATTATGTGTGATAGATCGGAAGTATTTGGGAAACTTTACAACTTAAAAGTAAACCCGACTATTTAAATACCAAGACTGGAAACGTAAAGGACAGACCAGAGTATTGGGGCAACGTTAAAACTTACAAAAAGTAAACCCACATTTTTTTAAAACAAAGACTGGAGTCCTAAGGAATCAGATCACCCGTCATAAGAGGAATCATACAATTTCCAGATCAAGTGATTCGAAGCATTTAATAACGTGCTGTGTCCATTCTAAACTGTGCAAGGAGATTGTGGGGTAAGTGTAAACATTTATTTTACAAATGTGAATTTGACATGTTTTTCTTGCTAAGTGGCTATATGTGAGGCTGGCTACCTCAACATATGAAAAGAGTATATTCGTAAACCACTACAGCAAGCGCTGGCGATTGTTTCTTGCCAGTCGTGCAGAAACCCGACAGCAGAGGTGACCCCAGACTCCGACTGGAGCAGTGGAGTGATGATTAAATTGCATGTACATCAAGTGTATAGAATCACTGTGTGAGATATATTTACCTAGCTAATTTGAATTCAGGCAAATCATTGATTTCGCGCTGTCCAAGCACATATTTTCCAGTTTAATACCCAGAAGAATATTGGTGTTGAAAACACTCAATGAGAGGTCATAGCAATTGGGTCTGAAAATGCACACGGAAAAGACAAAAAAAAAATTAGAATAAATGCAGGTAATGATAACAAGGTTGAACTTGAAGAAACACCACTACAAGATGTAGAATCATACACATATCTTGGCAGCAATATAGACAAAGTTGGGGGTACAGACAGTGATATCAAAATAAGAATACAAAAAGCAAGAGGAGCTTTCATTGCATTGGGAAATATATGGAGATCAAGAGAAATAGGATCCAACAGGAAAATAAGAATCTTCAACTCAAATGTGAAGTAGGTTATATTATATGGCTCTGAAACATGGAGTACAACAAAGACAACAACATAAAAGCTACAGGCTTTCATAAATGCGTGCTTGCGTAGAATAGAAGGATTAAAATGGTATGACAAGGTTACCAACGTGGAACTGATGACAAGAACCAGACAAGTGCCAGTGGAACAAGAGATGAGAAGAAAACGATGGCGATGGATAGGACAGACACTGAGGAAACCTGTCGATAGCATTACAAGGCAGTCCTCGTTCTGGAACCCCCAGGGCAAGAGAGGCAGAGGTAGACCAAGAAGCACATGGAAAAGGGAGCTGAAAACAGAGGTGAAAATGATGAGGAAAACGTGGAAAGAGCTTGAGATGATAGCACATGACAGGGGGACATGGCATGTGTTTATTGAAGGCCTATGCTCCTTTGGGAGTGGAGGGTTATGATTATAAATAATTACAAATAGAATTGTAAAATGTACAACTTACCCCAAAATATCTTTGGGCAATATACAGACTCCTGGCTCAGAAGAAAATTTAAAGCAACTGGATTAAGATGCCTCTTACGCGTGGTGTAATAGTGAGGTGGATTTCATAATAAAGATGTAAAGTCGAGTGGTTTAGAAAATGTGCAGACGGTAGTAACACACTTTTAGAT
The DNA here is from genome assembly GCA_024509875.1 of Oreohelix idahoensis. NCBI lineage: Eukaryota > Metazoa > Mollusca > Gastropoda > Stylommatophora > Oreohelicidae > Oreohelix > Oreohelix idahoensis. The sequence continues at coordinate 308,991 of JAMPIV010018943.1, forward strand.
TTTACTACATGAGAGATAAGATTTAGAGGTTTTGATTGTAGGACAAAGGGAGGTAAATCTTTGGTAGCGCGCCTTAAGAAAAGGTCGTGGATTTGGCTAGTAGATTATCGAGATGTCGGTGGTTATGGTTTTAGAAATTTGCAAACGCTATTAAAAGTACTAAGAATAGAGTGGAATACAGGTTTTTTTTATTTAGTTAGCAAAGGGAGAGATATTATTATTACGTTCCTTTTGGATTTTCGTGTGTCCGGACAAGGATAACGAAACAAGTCGCGCGAGACTTTTGTTGTAGTGCGTGAGCGATGTTAATCGAGAAGCTTGGAAGAAAACTGTAATAGAAAATGGGTGAAAATAATATGAGCAGTCAGGAACGCGCTTAGCGTAAGTTGCAGAGAATTGCAAGTATTAAAGTTGTGTAGTGGCGAGCGTTATTTGATGGTTCATTCTGGCGAACAAGCCACTGAAGGTGATCGGTGCTGTGGTTACAGTATTATACCAAGCTGTTAGCTGAACCAGCAAGTTGCTCGTACGCCACCATTCTAGTGTTAGACACGTTTGTGTATACAAAGTCAAGAAATACAATGTTGCCAATTCAAGATTTCGTTATCAAGTTTCAAGACTACAAGTCTAACAGGTATGTGAAGTAAGCAGCAGTGTTAGCCTGTATAGTCCAAAGTGCAGCTTATAGACAGTTACCAACGTTTCGAGTAGGGATCATAAACATAGGCGGAAATCTCCACCCCTGGCGGTTTAGGCCAGTCTTTCCGCCATAACAGTGACCTACTAACAAAGTGAGAAAAAGACAGAGTAGGAAAAGAAATGTCCACTATTGAATACAGCAAATATAGATAGGAAGAGTGGGCAAGGACAGAATAACGGTTATCGTCAGCTATGGTTCTTCAGTTATGACCAACCTAGGCAAGTTAGGGACAGCACTTAGATGCAGATAGACAGCGACTTAGACATAGAATGAAAGGAGAGAGATGAGTCGCAATCACACAGATGTTTGAAGCTGCAAATAAATGTTTTGAATTTTCCTCGTCATTGCTGTAAGCTTGAAGTCACTCGCCGACTTGAGTCATCATCCATCAGTGTTTGTGAATTGTTGTTTTGTTTTATTATGAGCTTATACAGTCATACCATCTCCATCAACATAACCTGTCTCCTGAAGGGCAGTGATACGAATTTTCACTAATGCGATAAACATAACCATCAGCATGCACGGCCACAGTTGTCTGGAGTGTTGCTTTTCAATATACTCCCACTATGATTTGTTTTCAGGTTCCCAGGATTCCGGGCTTTCTGCATCAGTAAAGGTAGAGTTTTCTTACTCTGTTAAGTCCAGAAGATGCTCAACTACGTTGTCCTGTCCTTTATATTAGAATCCTGATTCTATTCTTTTGTCACGAAATTTCCTCACCTGCTTTGCGGTAGTGGTCCAACAGTGGCCAAAACTCAAGAGTATCTAATATGGGTCTTCAAAGGTGTCTTCCTTCACACAAGATTACTCTTGGCAGAGTTGTGAAAGAAGAAAATGATGCTACTTTCTCATGGGAGTCTTCATAAGATATTTCAGAAGTCAAGAACAATGCTGCATTGGGCAGGGTAATTGTTAACTTGTTATCTGTTAAGTTTTAACAGTTTAAAAAAATGAATAATCTTTAAAAGAAATACTCTGTGACAAAACATCTGAACATGCTCTTTTGTGTGATCTCTCACACTTTCAGTCCTCCGGCAGTATCCTTTCTGTTTCTTCATTTTTCTCACTCATCGCTTTTATTTGGCATAAATCATGCCTTTTCATTCGTTATTTTCACTATTTTGCTCTATGCTGGACATAGCATGGTGAATTCTCTAACACGCCACTTCCCTATGGCAGTATTTGCTACGGGAGTAATACGTATCCTATTGTTTCAACTCCACTCCCAGACTGTTGTTACTATTCGCCACGTTTGGTGACCCAAGCAGCGATAAAAGTTTATCGCCTAATCTGTCTGACCGCCTGTGGAAACGGGGCGGTCAAACATTTGACCCCATTGGAAAGCTGGCGATCATGTTGACACAAGCCGGCTTTGTGATACGATGAAAGAAGACCATAGGTCTAACCAGACATCTAGCGGAGGCACGCAGATAAAGGTGATAAACAGAGGTGCGCCGGAAGTCTTGGGTACCGATATCACATTACTGTGTAAGAGGCCACGCGTGTATATTAAATTTAATATTTTCAAATATGCGTGGGATGAGTAATGATAAACCTCTTCACCCAAACAGTGCTAGATAGATTGGATTGGTTCGCCTGAATCTATAATGATTTGATTGGAACTTTCGGCGGAAACACAGCTGGGATTTGAAACTAAGGATTGTGAGATATAATCTAACAAACTCGAGTCACAACACACTGAACAGGCAGACTGATTGACAGCGTCAACTCAACACCTCCTACAAGCCAGAGGAAAGAGGCTAGGACTTATCATTCCACAACTATAAGTACCAGATCGAGTATTGGGCAACTCTGGAATTTACAAGTAAACCCGCAATTTTAATACAAGACTAGAAATTTGGGAATTTTATCACAAGTGTTTCACCCGTCATAAGAGGAATTATTGATTTCTAGACCAAGTGTACCACTCGTCATAAGAGGAATTGCTCAGACTTAAGTGATTCGAACAGCATCTAAATACAGGGCTATGGGTCCATTCTAATCTGCGCCAGGAGAAGTGTGTATTCCCAAAATGTTGGGGTAAGTGTAAATAATTTATTTACTAATGTAAATTTTACAGGTTTCTTGCTAAGTGGTTATATATATGAGGCTGGCAACCTCAACATATGAAAATAGTATATGCATGAACCACTACTGCAAGAGCTCGTGATTGTTTCTGACTAGTCGTTTGGGAAACCCGACAGAAGAGCGACCCCAGACCCCGACGGGAGTAGCGACGAGTAATGAGTGATAATTACATCACATGTGACTAAAGTGTATAGAATCATTTTGTGAGATTTATATACCTTTTTAATTGTAATTCAGGCAAATCATTATCCTTGCACTCCAGATGTAATTTCCTAGTTGACACCCAGAAGGATATTGGTGAATTTTCATCAAATTCCCTGAGTTACATTGTATGCTCGGGAAATTAATTCTTCTGAGAGGTTAACATTCGTGGGTGGAGCGCATGAAAATTGGCCTTTTGGTTTGCGGAAAACAAATTTACTGAGACATTTGTTTCTTTCTAATTTGTCACAGTTCGTGGTTACAAGACATCAGACTTAAGTACTGAAGTTCCTACGCCACTAGTGTGAGAGAAGAGTATCACCACCAACCGCCTACAGTGGACGAATTATGTGGAGAAGTGTACTCGTCACCAAAAAGAAGTGACGGAAACCGCAGCTGCAGGACTCATCTGGAGCTAAGTTTTATATAACAGGCTACAGCAAAAATAGGGACATTATTATTAACACCCTACCAAAACCTCAATGAGGAAAAATTGAATATAACTTTCACCCAATTTTCCATATTTATTTTCCCATGTTACAGACTAATTGACTACTAAATTTGTTGTATTTTGTTTTAAACTAAACAATAATAGTTGATTCAGTTTATTTGTACGAAAACAAACGTATGAGTCAGTTCTTCTTGATAAATACATATATGTAATACAGAACCAGTAATTATAAGAGGGCATTCGTTGGATTACTCCAACTGGGGGCTTGACAGGTCAGAATCATTGCATAACCCCTTCACAAAAGGCAACGGACCAGATAATAAGTTAACAAATTTGCTCAGCCCTTAAGCAGCGTTTGTTCTTGACTTCAATGGAATTTCTTGTGAAGGCTCCCCTAAGGTAGAAACGAAGTTCATCTTCTATTTATATCTTTGCCAAGAGAAATCTTGCGCCAAGGTAGATATCTTGGACGACCTACTTTTAGATACGTTTGCGTTGTGACCATTAGTCGACCACTACTGCAAAGCAAGGGGAGGCAATCCCGTGACATACTCATCATCGTGTGATGGCATGTTGTTTTAGGTAAGAAGTCACTTGGCAGCTTTTACGTTTGACTTAGTTGCAAATGGTACTGATAAGGGTGGATATATGATGGTTACTGGCCACTATGAACGTTGTAGGTATTAAGTCCAAAGTCGTTGATAATCTGTAGCCATGTAAAGCACCACCCCTATAGACACCAGGGATATTATAGGCTGAAGTGTAAGGTGTCTTGTCTGGTTTGTTGTTGCTTGCTGTGAGTGTAGATGTGTTGTAGTTTCCACAGATCTACAAACGTGAGATATGACATGGAAAGTCATAAAAGTGTGAAACTGCTGTTGACGTTTCCATCATTTATTTTGACACCACAATGACAGATACGTTACATCCATTTACATAAGTCATAGACACGACAGTTCATGGTATTCAGCATAAATTAAGTTCTTCAATGGATGTGCATATATTCTATGAGCTGATATTGATAATCCCAGCTTACTACAGCCTCAGCTTCCTATCATCAATGTACATAAGTATAACAATACTCCTCTCTGATGCTGGCAGATCAGATGTGCAAAATAAGTCTATCACTGGCCACACGAGAATGACGTTTCAGGAGTACAGGTCAAATTGACCTTTACAAGCATTCCTAAGTCTAACCTCGACGTACGTGCAATCGCTGGCATAGCGAAGTTCATAGAGCATAGAACAGTTCTCCGGGCCTAGTGTGACCCGTGTACATATCAATCTCAGGTATGAAGATACCTGGGGTGTAATCCCTAGTAGAAGAACTTCTCCTTTCTGTAACAAGCAAGCGAGCAGAGAACGACAAATGTCAAACATCTAAATAGATTACAGAGTTCAATGTAAGGAGGGTATTACCTTGTTTCGGAATAAACACCACAAAACATACGCATCCAGGCATTTCGAATCATCTAGGGAAAGACCTCGTTAGCTAAACTAACTCACTAGAGGACTACAAAAATTCCCTATCAAAAATCACAGACGCAGGAATGCGTCCTCTCTGCTCAACACATCTTGTAGACTCCCCTACCGGAAGACCTTTCCCAAACTCCCCTAAAGTTCAGACATGCGCAGAACGCATACACCTGAGTAAGACTCAAACGGGACGATGTAGGAGACATTCCAGGCAAAGATATGACTAAAATCACGCCTTATATGGACAGGGAATAAAACATCAACTCAGGTTTCAATCATTCCAAGAAACAGTTGACCGATACTACCATATAAGGAGAATGACCTGACATCGATCAAAAAAAATGGACCGGCGAGTCAAGACATAAGAGAAGGTAACCCCTATTGTAAAATGTAACTACAGTCCAACAAGGGTTATATACCTTCGACCAAAAAAATTTAAAGTGTACAATTCAGACAGATTAATTACACACAGTCTTAGAAAAATTCTGTGCGTAATAGATTACTGCAACCCCCGGGGAAAAAAAATGAAACTTTTTTTTTGCATCCCAGAGCCAGAAACAACAGGCTCCTAACGCACGTATGATGCGTGTATATAATGCCAAATATGAGGCTAGCTCGACGCATGGAGCGATAGCTGAGATTATGTCTCCGATCCTTAGAGAAAATATTTCCTTAAGTGTACACGTATATTCCAGGGAGGTGCCACCAACATACGCCACAGTGATGGCAACATCATTATGCAAGCAAAATTATACTCATATAAATACAAATATATTATCATAGTATTAAACAATGAAGTGTCATGAAAATAGCGGTGTCATATACTAATATACCGCATTAGAGAATTTTACATCTTAAACCAAAAATACCTTATACAAGCATGTGGGAGCCGCGCTGGTGTAATGGCTACAACGTTGTACTGACGACCAGGTGTTCATGGTTCAAACCCGGCCGTCGGCGTTTTAAGAAATGTTTACGACCGGAAATTTGACTGAATAACCTGAACGGTTCCTGCACATAAATCCCGTGTGGATGGGAAGGAGCGAAGCTCCTGACCGGGTTGGAAGGAAAGTCCACTGACCCCCCAGCCTCGCAATGACATGTCATTGGGCCGAAAGAGCTAAAAAGCTCGAGTGCCGCTGGTTATAGAAAAATATATATATATATATATATATATATATATATATATATATATATATATATATATATATATATATATATATATATATATATATATATATATATATATATATATATATATATATATATATACAAGCATGTAATAATATCACGATACAATGTATGATAGTAATTAATTAGATGTTCCTCGTAGACATGGACATAACTCGTTCCAAAGTAGGTTAGAACTTGACATACTTCATGGTTGATATAATGTCCATAATCTCGCAGACGTCAATGATGTGCTGCGAAAATATCAATAACACAAATCTTTATGATAAATGTTAAATTTCTTAATACAGTAATCAAAATACAATATATAAATTGTGGCCATGTGAACTTTTGGCCCATATATTGCTAACTAAGCCTTCTTCCGTTATAACAAGATCGGTAACAGAAAAAGGAAATTATATGGTACAATGCTATAAATTCCCAAAAAGTGAGAACATATGTGCTGATCTATCATTATAGTAGAGAACTGTTATAGATCTCGACGTTTATCAGGAAATATATATGACAGAAGAATTAAGTGGAATCATGTGGGCATCTGGACAGAATGTCTGCCATCACATTATCCGAACCACGGATAGCTCGCACCGTGAAATGAAAGGGTTGAAGAGCTATGGCATATCGAGTGGACCTCGAGCTCTTCAAGTTTTTGCTCTGAATAGCAGTAAGAGCTTTCTGGTCGGTTTCCACAATGAAATGTGCGCCTAGAAGGAATCTTTGTAACTTGAGAATTGACCAAACCATAGCCAATAATTCACGGTCTAAAACCGAATAATTCCTTTCTGAAGCATTTAATTTCCTAGAAATATACATCACCGGATGCAGAGTATCTGAATACTCCTGCATTAGTGCTGCTCCAATCCCAGTGGACGAGGCGTCACTTAGAAGAACAAAAATCTTCTCAATAGTAGGTAACCCAAGGATAGGTGGAGATGAAAATAGAGTTTTAATCTGGTCCAATGAGGATTGGCATTCTTGAGACCAGCGGATCAGATTAGGCGATCCCTTTCTTCAATAAAGTAGAAAGAGGTGCCATAATGGAGGACAGATTCGGAATGAATCGTCCGTAAAATTGTATCAAACCTAAGAGACTACGCACTTGTTTTTTCGTCTTAGGGACAGAAATGTTTAGTATTTTTAAAACATTGTGGTCCTTCTTTAAAAGACCATGACCAACACGATGACCCAGGAAAGAAATCTCGCTAAATCCTATAAAGGCTTAAGAGGGTTTTGCAGTTAAATTATACTCGCGAAGAGTAGACAGCAATTCGTATAAACCCAGATAGTGATCTTCCCAGGAATCACTGAACAGACAGATATCGTCTAAGTATGCTATGACATCTGTACGATATGAGAGAATTCGACGCATCATGCGTACGAATGTAGCAGGGGCGTTCATAAGGCCGAAAGGCATGAAATTCCATTGAAATAAACCCCTAGGTGTAGAAAAAGCAGTAAGAGGTTTGGCTCGTTCAGTTAAAGGAACTTGCCAATAACCTTTCAACAAGTCAAGTTTGGTAAAGAATCTAGAATTAGAAAGTTTGTTTAGTAGCTCTTCTAGCGAAGGCACAGGTTCAGCATCAAACTTCGTAACTTGGTTCAATTTGCGATAATCAACGCAAAGGCGAATGTTATTATCTTTCTTTCGAACAATAACCATGGACGAAGAGTATGCTGAAGTGGATGGTTCGATTATTTCCAATCGTATCATCTCATCCAATTCTTTCTCGACTTGTGACTGAAAATGGATAGGTATAGGATAGGGTCTGACTCTGATAGGATTATGGTCAGTAAGTACTATGTCATGTTCAATGACATGTGTGTGTCCCGGGATGTCGGTAAGGACATCCTGAAATGTTTGTAACATCGAAGAGACTTGTCGATGTTCCTCAGCGGAAAGATTAGGAGAAACGGTAACGTTTTTCCAAGATTCCGTAGAATGAAGTGGGATCACAGGAAGAGGGAGATTGACATCAGAAAAAGTAGTTTCCTCATCCTGTATAACTGACAGGGATGAGTAATGACCATGAGGTACTGGAGAATCGTCAGTCGCCTGGACAATATGCTGCAAATAGTCAGGTCGTTCATGAAATTCCGAGAGCATATTTATGTGGAAAGTTTTATGCTTTCCATCAATATCGACAACATAGTCGACGTCGGAAATTTTAGAGACTATTGCATACGGACCTTTCCATGCAATAAGAAGTCTGTTCTCCCTTGAAGGAAGTAGGACGAGTGCTTTGTCACCTGGACAAAGTTATCGTAGACATCTATTCTTATTTGCAAATAGCCTTGCCTTTTCTTTAGCAAATTCGGATGAAGAAGTTGCTAATTTGCAAGCCTCGATGATCTTTTGCCTATGTCGCAGAAATAGTTCACAGAAGGTGAAATAGTATGAGGAGGATGATGTAGAAGGAGCACATAGACCTTTAGACACTAGTTTTCACAGAGGTGAGCTAGTGTTGAGGGAAAGAGTTAACAGAAGGGCACAGGTTGGTGTCAGTGATTCTCTCACCTTTTAGACTGCCAACTCTTGTATTTTTCTGGCGACGACTAACTCTTTCTTACTCAAATCTTTTTGAAGATGAACTAGTAGTAACAAGTAATACTGTACAAAGAGGGTTGAGTAGGTTTTTCTGAACAGAACATATAATCTACTAAGTCAAACTCAGAATGATGGTGAGTTACAGAATGTACATAATTACTTTAATTACAGTAGAAATATAAAATCAATGTTGACATGTACTTTGAAAAAATAAATACTAGGAAATGTAGAACTGTCAGTGTCTTTGGTTCAGATAAGAAGTAAGAGGCTATTTTCCTCACTGACGACAGTTTATTCCTACGGCTATTTTTTGGAAAAAGTGAATTCTGATTTTGGTCTGGGTTTTACGTAGACTTATCTGCTTGGACTTCTCCTGGGCGTCACAGTAGGTAGGGATTACCAACTGGAGAATTTGATTCAGTTGAGCTACAGTCCAAGAGATGACTAGGTTGTTCGTTCACCTGGTTGTGAAGTTGAGTTAGGTAGTTCAGGTGCTGACGAGGTGTTGACTGCTTAAAGCTGTAGACTGCTCATATGCTATAGACTGATCAGGGTTGCTGACTTGTGATCAACGCTAGAGGGTTTGAGATGTAAGCACTAGTTCTCTCTGTAGCATAGAGCAACTAGGCGGTTTACTCGCAACAATTGACAGCAATCAAAATCCAGAAACTGGCTAGGATTCTGCAACTGGGCTGTGGAAGATAATGCAGGTAATCAATCTTCTGTTTGTTTTACAGATATATTAACTACAGCCACTCTGGACATTTCGTCTCAGAATGGTGCCTAATAATATAGTTACCTGAAACCATAACGTCAGTCTTCCTTAAACGCGACTGTCCGTTTGTTTACAAATTCCTGTCTAGCGGTAGTCTCACACTGGTCAGGTCGGTCAGGTCAACCTTTGTTACAAGCAGACGCCTGGCCGTGTGCGTCCATGCGTGACTGCATTGGAGGAATGCTATTTCACTCGTTCCTTGAACAACATGGTTCGTCTCTCGTTCACAACAGCTTTCTCAAAATCATTAGAATGCAGCACTTTCAGATATCAGCCAGTACTTACATCATTATAATGCATCAATAACATTCATAATACATAAATGCAAAATAGCTATCAATCTAATGTAAAGAAATAAAACCCTAATATTAAGTATTTCACACTTTACATCAATTAACTAATCCCTTGATATTAGAGTTAGCTAATTAAGCGAATACTGAGAGTTTGCTTACCGCTCAGGACTTTATCCACCGCTTAAGAAATAGAACTTTAGTAGTGTTACTCTCAATCACATATACTTGTAGATATGAGGTAGTTTGAGACTTCTATTCTATAAGCGTGTTTTCTCCTTTAGCGGTTATCAGCAAGTGATCTTAAAACTCAGCATTTGTTCGCATGAAGTTAAACATTTCCTGATTCCCACGCCAAGAGTTAATTATTTCCCGTCTCATGCTTAGGCACGTACCAAGATTTATCGACGGTCTCCAGTTGACCACTGAACACGGAAATATGATACTCTGGGAACCACTGCGAAATCGACCAAGCTAATAAATCGTATAGACGTCCCTAAAGAAATCTCCTTAAGTGCCTTTGTAGAAGAAACTAACATTTGGATAGTATGACAGGACTATTAGTGAAGACTTGAAAAACAGCTAAAGAAACGATCGCAGGTGCAAATATTTCCGTAGAGAAAACAGATAAAATGTGAAGGAATAGAAAAGTAAGGAATTTTAAAATAATCCTGACAAAATCTTCGAGCACTCTGTGACAGCCTAAGAGCAATGACATACTCATAAGAAGATTGAGTGTCATCGCTAATATTATATATCGGCAATGATAAGATCGTGGAGTAAAGACATAGGGCCGCGCGGTCGCGCGCCAAAGACAAGTTCAAATGGAGAAAACCCTGTGTGTTCATTGGGGGACCTCTCTATAAGCAAAGAGAGCCGCGGGTAAAACCCTGTCCCAATCCTGAGGATGATCCTCAGTTATCTTCCCAAGTAAAGTCTTGAGTGTTCTATTCAAACGCCCAACTAACCCATTAGACATTGGGTGATAGATACTGCTGAGAGACCTTTTAATATGTAAGACAGACATTACCTGTGACATAGTGTCAGATATAAGTTGAGTGCCATGGTCTGACAATATTTCTCTGGGGAATCCCAAGCGAGAAAATATCAGCCAAAGAGCGTCTGCGATATCGGCAGTGGAGATGCTCTTAAAAGGTATAGCCTCTGGCCAACGTGTGCACATATCGACACATGTAAGGATAAATTGATGTCCTCTGGCCGACTTCATCGTAAAAGGACCGATAATATCTATTGCCATTTTCTGAAACGGCCGAATAGGAATGTCAGCAGCCTGGATAGGCGCAGTATGTCGTGGTCCTTTAGATTTGACCTCCTGACATACTTTGCAAGATCGACAGTAAATACGTATGTCCTTGCTCACAAATGGCCAAAAGAAAGCCGCAAGAACCCTCGACTTTGTACGGGAAAAACCCATATGTCCATCACATTGTGAGTCATGAGCATGTTGCAATATTTGCAATCTCATACTCTTAGGCACAAGAATATGAGAATGTGTAGACGTAGTCGAGTCTTGTACCATACGCACAAGTACGCCGTTCTTCATAGAAATCCATGACTTTCTATTTGTATTTTGATTTGGATCACCTTTTTTTGCTAGAATGAAGAATTTTTGTAAAGAAGGATCTTCTTCTTGCAATTTTATAAAAGAGTCACGTGAAATAATCAAGTGACTATTTTGGCTATTTACTTCATTATTATCAGTTAATGAAGTTTGAGGTATTTCCAGAGCTTGTGCTCTTGTGACCACTGCATTGGTAGCTTCAATATTTTGTTCCTCCCAAACAGCAATCTGCTGTGGGGTACATTCCCTAACTCCGTGAATACGACCGATAATAAGGTCCGCAATAGGGTTAGGTAGAAGACACGCGTGGACATCTCCCGTAAAGAAGGGAGTAGCAATATGTATTATGGCAGTAGGATACTTTTCCAAAGTGCCACCGAAAATTACACATTTGATCACCTTTCCTGTAGCACAGGATGGATCTACAATAGATTGCCTAACACCAATAGTAGTACATCCAGAATCAAAAAGGACTGAGACTGGACTACTATTTACAAGACCCTTATGTAGGATAAGAGAACCTCTCCCGTCATGCGCAACTGCAGCAGGAAGAGCGGGAAGAGGGTGACCACAGCTCAAAGTAGTTACGGTAGTCGGTTCGAACAAAGTACTGCATTGGGGACATTTAGTTGCCCTACCAAAGTCAAAGGCAGAACATGTGATAGCACTGGAGTTTTTATTATCATCAACCTGTTTACATGCTCCCTGAGACTCTTGCTGTACAGAGTTTGTCTGTTGATATCTCTTTCTTTTATGTTGAGATCTACCACGACCATTATTGCCTCTGAAATTATCATTATACTCTCTACTGTAATTGTTATCCTGGTTTGAATCCCAGTTTCCATAACTGTCATTATCATCTCTATATTGATGAGAACCTCTATTATTTTGGTTTTGAGGTCTCCGCGAAAAATAGTTTTGATTGCCTCTATACTGACTACCTCTGCGGAAGTGTCTAAAATTATTGGGTGTAGTATACCGAGGACTATCAGCTTGTCTCCAGTTCTTCGAAGAAGAATCACCATGTGATTGACTGCCATGATTCTGAGGATAATTACGGTTACTCTTCCTATTAAAATTTTGTTGAGTACCTTGAAATTTACGCATGAAGTTTGGGCCATATGGTGCTGCTGAAGCAACTGGCAAACCTTCTTTTACTCTAGAGTTGCTAATGGTTACGTGAGGGTGCGAAGTGACATACTGGCAACAGTATTCTTCCATTTCTTTTATGTTTTTAGGCTTACGCTCATGAAGAAAAGCAAGAAAAGACTCAATGACAGAAGACATAACCTTGTCTCTAAGTAGTAAGTCCATAAGTGCTTCAAATGTATGTTCTGTCTTAGACAGCTCAACCCAACGTGTAAAAGTAAGACGTATCTTTGAAATGAATTCAGAGAATTCTACTCCAGTTTCTGGCAACATATTTTTAAATTGAAGACGATAGCCGTCTTCGTTAAGTTGGTATTTCTTTAACAAGACCGCCCTGACAACCTCATAATTGTTCTATTCAGGCTCATCTACCATGCTTAACATACTCAAAGCATCACCTCTAAGTATATTGGACAACTGATAAACTTACAGTGATTTATCTATGTTATGTGTTTTACATGAACGTTCGAATCTATCCAGATAAAACGTTATATCGTCACTGGAAGCATTGAATGCTGGTAGTTTAATCTTAAAAGTACTAGCATTAGTCTTATCAGAAGATGACCCCTTATTTGGATCATTAGCATTACTCATGTTCATCAACTTTAACTTCTCTAACTCCAAAGCTAAGAGTTTTTCTTCATGCTCCATTTTTGCTTTTCTCTCCTCAGCTTCTCTTTGTAACTTTTTGTCCTCAGCTTCTCTTTGTAACTTTCTTTCCTCAGCCTCGCTTGTAATCTTTTATTTTCAGCCTCTATATCTAATCTTTTATTTTTAGCATCTAATTGTAGCTGAATTCTTCTCTCCTCATCTTCAGCTTCTCTTTTCTGTTTTTCCATTTCCATCTGGAATTTTCTTTCATCTGCCTGCATCTGCAGTCTCTAATTCTCAGCATCTATCTTCTTTTGCTCAGCTTCTCTGTCTAATCTTTTATTTTCCTCTTTTTGTCTTTTCTCCTCAGACTTTAGTGCTTTAGTCCATTGAGTATTTGCATACTCTTCTAATTTATCACCAGTCTTACCAAGGGCTTTCCCTTGCTCTATACAGTAGACATGATGTCTAATATTATGAGTCCCAAAACCTGAAATAATTAATTATCTTATTTCAACCTTAATAGTAACAAGACTTAAATAAAGTACTTGTATAATCACAATGTTTACCCCAATCTCTGTGGGAAACAAGTCTTTGACAAAGAACTTGTATTATCAAATGTATAATAATATCACCAGTCACTTCTTAATCATAAGGGCACTACACATCTAATAGTGCATAACCACATATCCATCAGTTATTTATCATAACTGCACTACACAGCTAATAGTGCATGAGCAAATCCACCAGTTAGTTATGATAAGTGCACTACACAGCTAATAGTGCATAAGCAAAAATTTAACAATAGTGAATGCTAACTAAGAACTATGTAAACAATAACAAAGATCAAAGACAATACGAAAACATTCGCAGAAGTCAACTAAATAAACAGCGAAAAATAAAAAAAATATATCACAAAGAATGTGATGACAAATGCGAAAAAGGTAAACAAGCAAATGACGTCACAGTGTATAAACAAAATGGTGTATAGAACAAAATAATAGGAAAGAGGAGACCTACAAATACAAACAAATGAAATCAAAACTAAAGAACAGAAAGAAAAAAAAAAATTACCAAAAACGACGAAAAATAGAGCACAGCTCGTCACAACTAAACAAATATAGCAACAGTTGTCGCTTAGCAAATTTCACAATAGGAAATTTGCACAGTCCCTAAAGAAGACGCTCACAGTAGAAACCTCTATCACATGGTATATTCTACTGAAAGACACCACCCAACCGAAACCCGCTGAAATATAAACATATAAATAACATGTAACATGAACACATGTAACATATAAACAGTTAGAATGTGAAAATACAGAAGGCTCAGTCAGAGTATAAGGGCACAGTTCACAAACAAAACAGGCCACTTAACTTATATAAGTCCAAACGTCAGCACGGTGCAGAACAGGCTGTGATCAGCATTCTGAGGATAAATGATCCAACGTTGATCGACATCTGCTCCCATAAACAGCCATGACGAAGGAAATCGAGCTTCTGATCCAGGAATGAAGTTTCGGAACTTGTCCTTCTTATTTGTAACAGCAACACGCTTCACTCGGCACTTAACCTTCTAAATGCAGCAAAATTGATTCAATCGGCACTTGACCTTTTGAATGCAGCAAAATTGATTCAATCGGCACTTGACCTTCTGAATGCAGCAAAATTGATTCAATCGGCACTTGATCTTCTGAATACAGCAACGCCGGGTACTTTCAAAATATAGCGAACTTGCTATATGTCATTGTAGATGAAGAATCTTGAAGGAAATGTAGTTCACGAACTTGAATGTTGTATGCTGTATGGGCTTGTTGACCCCCGAGAGTGCTGGTACCAGATGAAACCAGCTTTTGGCAACCATAAAATGATAAGGGTGGATTTATGATGGTTACTGGCCACTATGAACGTTGTAGGTATTAAGTCCAAAGTCGTTGATAATCTGTAGCCATGTAAAGCACCACCCCTATAGACACCAGGGATATTATAGGCTGAAGTGTAAGGTGTCTTGTCTGGTTTGTTGTTGCTTGCTGTGAGTGTAGATGTGTTGTAGTTTTCACAGATCTACAAACGTGAGATATGACATGGAAAGTCATAAAAGTGTGAAACTGCTGTTGACGTTTCCATCATTTATTTTGACGCCACAATGACAGATACGTTACATCCATTTACATAAGTCATAGACACGACAGTTCATGGTATTCAGCATAAATTAAGTTCTTCAATGGATGTGCATATATTTTATGAGCTGATATAGATAATCCCAGCTTACTACAGCCTCAGCTTCCTATCATCAATGTACATAAGTATAACAATACTCCCCTCTGATGCTGGCAGATCAGATGTGCAAAATAAGTCTATCACTGGCCACACGAGAATGACGTTTCAGGAGTACAGGTCAAATTGACCTTTACAAGCATTCCTAAGTCTAACCTCGACGTAGGTGCAATCGCTGGCATAGTGAAGTTCATAGAGCATAGAACTGTTCTCCGGGCCTAGTGTGACCCGTGTACATATCAATCTCAGGTATGAAGATACCTGGGGTGTAATCCCTAGTAGAAGAACCTCTCCTTTCTGTAACAAGCAAGCGAGCAGAGAACGACAAATGTCAAACATCTAAATAGATTACAGAGTTCAATGTAAGGAGGGTATTACCTTGTTTCGGAATAAACACCACAAAACATACGCATCCAGGCGTTTCGAATTATCTAGGGAAAGACCTCGTTAGCTAAACTAACTCACTAGAGGACTACAAAAATTCCCTATCAAAAATCACAGACGCAGGAATGCATCCTCTCTGCTCAACACATCTTGTAGACTCCCCTACCGGAAGACCTTTCCCAAACTCCCCTAAAGTTCAGACATGCGCAGAACGCATACACCTGAGTAAGACTCAGACGGGACAATGTAGGAGACATTCCAGGCAAACATATGACTAAAATCACGCCTTATATGGACAGGGAATAAAACATCAACTCAGGTTTCAATCATTCCAAGAAACAGTTGACCGATACTACCATATAAGGAGAATGACCTGACATCGATTGAAAAAATGGACCGGCGAGTCAAGACATAAGAGAAGGTAACCCCTATTGTAAAAATGTAACTACAGTCCAACAAGGGTTACATACCTTTGACCAAAAAATTTAAAGTGTACAATTCAGACAGATTAATTACACATAGTCTTAGAAAAATTATGTGCGTAACAGGTACTTTCTGCTCCCGCTGAGGTTTTGGGTTCTGTGCAGATAGGTCACTGGAATTCTCGAGTCTCTGGTTAAGATTAAAGGAATAGCGCATTCCACGTAAGATCAGGGAGTAACTGCAAATCTAGTCCCGCGTTTCAAAGACCCTCTGATGATGGTGTCGAGCTCGACGTCAGCCCACTTCTACCCTCACTGTGTTCCAGAGATTAGTACCCTCAGCTGGTATCATCAACTAGTATGGTAGAAGAGAAATGAATACCCTCTGAGTATTGAGTTTCCCTAAACATACTTATGTGTCCCCATCTTCCTATTCCGCCATCCTATCTACCTCAGAATTTACCCTCGATAAGAAATAAGCTTAATCCCTCGATAGAAAACTTTCTTTACATGTAAATTCAATAGCTTTATATTTACTTTACATTCAAATGAAAATGTTAAGAAGTATAGATAAAATATGTGTAAATTTACATCTACACTGGTTGAAAAATGTTCACAATAAAGATTGAGTATGTTTTTGGTTACATCTACACTAGTTGAAAAATGTTCACAATATAGATTGAATATGTTTTCATTTACATCTGAACTGGGTGAAAAGCTTGAAAACTGTCATTAATTTTTAAAGTGAATATGTTACACAGATATTTACACTGGGTTGTACTTGTAAATATTATATTTAGAATGTACATCATTTCTTTCATCTTTCCTTCCCTGCTCCATATGGAACTTGGGACTTGCAATGCTTTTAGTTCTCTTTAAGAAACAAACAATAAAGCATTCATCAGCCCTTGCAGTGGTGGTTTATGAAATCTTCATTCTATACGCTAGTTGCCGGCTCAAATGACTTCGACATCCACTAGCAATTTTCACATATTAATATTCACATGGCAATATATACATATATGTTAGTAATGAAAAATATAGAATGTAAAATGCACAACTTACGCCGATCTTGGCTCACAGACGGTTTGCTCAGATGAATAAAGTTAAAATGGTTTTCATGGGCTCTTTAAGTCCTTCAAGATGTTCCACAAAGTCCGGTCTTAAATATATGAAATATGATACAAAACTCTTCTTGGCACGAGAGAATTTTCACAGTGTCTTAAAACCGCAAACAGGTCAGATTATATTGCCTGTCCTCCCTCGCAATTGTTTGATACGATGCTAAGCAGGGCTCCAGTCGTTTCAAACTTGCGTGTTTAGGTAGGGGTAATTTCAAAATTATTTCCGCCAAAAATTATGTGCGTGATGTAAAAGGTCACCTCTCCCATATATGGCAATAAAACATCAGATTGCCTTCTCGGCAAATGCCTACAAATACACCATCTTACTTTTATCTCAAGTAATATGTTCGTAATAAATCGTACAGGAAACGATTATATCATTCCTGTGCGTTAACAAAGAAGTTATTTCCCCGTAGTGAATATCAAACTTTCAGCATATTACCATCTTGGTGAAGAACGCACACTGGCCTTATCAGCGATTAAGCAAATGTGCTGTGCGATTTTAATGCTACTCCGTAGCCTGATGTCAGACACACCCAACATTTTCCAACATGACTGTCGGTTAATATTGCATCACTTGTCTGCTCTCTCAGCAGGGATGGTCAGGTAAACAGACAAGAAGAATTATTACTGGAAGGAGTGAAAAAATGTATGAAAATACAAAATGTCTGCTACATAGCAGAGAAAAAAGAGGTGCCGACCATTTTTAAGTATGTAATTAGTCAGAACAACAAATGCAACTGATTACTGCCATTGTGAAGAAGAGATCGACCCAAAATAATGTCACATATTTATCCTGGCTTGTCTAACTGTCTTCTTGACGAGTTGAATTATCAGTGCCATAATCTTTAAATGTTGTAGATTTTGAGCAACACTTTTCCCACAGATCGACATTGCTAAGTGAAGGTGAAGTCAAATAAGAGATGGTGTATTTTAACATCCTAACTGCTAAACCACAAGCAAACAACTTGCGTATTTTGGTAGAGGGTTAACCCCACTACCCTCTCACGGAAAATTCTTTCGTGACACATGTCTCTTGGATATTTTCAATAAGTTAGGAAAATCCTTATAACAATGCATCTATTATTAGGCTACAGCACTTATTCCACTCTGCAGGTTAGAGGTTTCTCTGGAAACAACGAGCGCTAAAAGATTTGAGTTATATATATATATATATATATATATATATATATATATATATATATATATATATATATATATAGAGAGAGAGAGAGAGAGAGAGAGCAAGAATCTCTTACAGGATTGCGTCACTAGCTTGTTCTTTCTGGGTTATGTGGCTGTATTATCTCAAACAACCGGGTGGTAAATGGGTTACACCAATGTTGCCTGTATGTATGAATGGCAAATTATAACAGCTCGTGGACGATGAATTCTGCGCTGCGCGGCCGTAATGTAATCCCCGAAATAGCCGCCAGCGGTAGTAATTTGGCAGTTAATCCGTCAGTAAAGAAAAATGAGGTCTAGTAAATGCTACAGGCCATGCACCAGTGTGTGGAAACGTTGTGCATAATTAAATCTCCGTAGATCTGGTCGAGCCCGTAGATAGCGAATACAGACCGCTCTCTGATTTTCTGATCAGGGTCAGCTTCAAGGAATAATCTCCATACCGACTTAAGTCACAACTGCTATCAACAAGAAGGGTAAGATGCACGCAGGCTAGAAAATCCAAGAGCATGACTGATAGAGAGTTTTAGAGACAGTCGCTTAAATAATACAAGATAATGCCAGATGTTGTGCTCGCTTTCACGGACCGTTCGAGATAAAACAGCGTACTAGCACGTAATAAAACGCAAGAGCTTCTGATCTCCCGCCGATTATACAGAAATCCACGTACGCTAACCGCAGAGTTTCCTCCTGCGTTCTTAAGACAATGAAGGGATGACGCAACGTGAGCGCGACGCTGGCGTTCGTGAGTGGTGACTTTTGGCCACGATCAAAGCTCTCTCCCGTTAAAAGGAACAGAGAAATTCCTCTGAGCTTTCTCGAATTAAAGGAGACCCGGGAAGTATTTAGTTTCCTGGGCGAACGATTAAAAAAAGGACTGTTCGATCACATGCCGCCATCCGGGTGCATGGAAATATGCATGAAGAAGGTCTACAGTGCTGATTGACAGACAAGATGACAGATATATTGCTGTTAGAGACAACGTTTACAGACAAGTGGGTGGAGAATTTTGATGGACAGAAAGTAGACAGGTCAGAATGACGAAACACCAGACCAACCTAGCAAAACTAAGGGCAGACAACTTCACCGTGGCTTTTCTGCCATTCCGAAACGTGATGAGTTGAAGTCATGAGCTCCAGTTTCTCCAGCTTGGCTTACATTCACGTGAGTTCACGTGAACTTACCAATAGATCAGCGCAGTCGGATAATATTCGTGTGCTGGAATTAAGCCTTTTTCCAGTTCACCACATTTTGTTCACTAGGAGTTACGGCAGTATTCGCACTGTGGGAGTTACATGTTACTATTTCCCTCGGGGGCTTACCTCCTGGCAAAAGTGGATTAATATGTCCAGCCGGACAGTGTTGACCCACATAAGCTTCTTCTCAGTTTTGGATTTATCATCTTCTTCTTCCTCTTCCTCGTTCGTCCTAAAAAGGACGGTGGTTGCGTTGTGTCTGTTTACACCGGAGCTTCGATATTTGCGCCTTTCGGCCGACACATCCGACTTCAGCACGGCATTTTTGGGACCGGGTTTGCCTTCCCTCTTCGATCCCTACTCTCTCAGCCAGACTGCAGTGATGCAGCCTGTTTCCAGGACCACCACGTGGAGGTGCAGTAGGGTCTTGGTCAGCTCTGGTTCGCTGACCCTGACGCAAGCAGTCAAGCTATGGGTCTCTGACTGCATTCTCTATTGCTGCATCTTTGGGTCCCAATTTATCATCTAATAAGGCAAACACGGTCGTCTAATTTTATTGGACTGGGGACCCCTGTCCAGGTGACAGCAACACTGTATTAGAACTTTTTTGGTTTTAAGTGCGGGAGTGGTTCGAGAGTATTTATGTGTGTCCGTAGTAGAGGAGGAAGGAAGTAGAGTGAGGTGGCCACAGTGTTTTTTTTTTCTCTCTTGGGGATACTTTTTTTTGGAGATTCATTTTCTTTGTGTGTATCCTTTCGACATTGTTTATTTTCAGTGAAGGTACACGGGGTTTACCGTGTTTCTTTTTTCTTTTTTTTTTTGTTCGCATTTTGCCACGGTGGATGTTGTGCAGTTTTTTTTTATGGTTAATAAAAACCCAGAAAACTTATTCTCGTGCTGGACAGAACGCCTTCCCTTAAATGTCATGTTGGTGTAGTAACTGTAGTGTCCCGTACTGAGTATTAGCTTAAAGTCTTTTATAAACATTGGAGAGCGGGGCAAGATTGTCTAAGTTAGTCACCAGGTAGGCTGAAGGAGTAGCACCTCTACCCTCCAGAGGCATATCTTCTCCCAACTTTGCACCCGTGACTATTTTCTATCAAGGGGTTTTCAACTTGGTATTGGCTATAAAAGAGCAAGTAGCTTGGCAGCTCTACTCATACAACAACAACAACAACACACATAAACCATACACCAAACTCAGACATTTACTTTTCCTAGGGGACAATTTGTCATAAGAGAGTCTTTCACATGCGAATCCAGAAACTTGATTTATGTTATCAAAAGTTATGATATAACATATATTGGTGAAACTGGCAGAAGTTTGGTAGACAGGTTTCATGAGCACTTAAAGGACATTTATCACATGCTAACCTACACCGGTGGCTCTTCATATTAATGGATCTAACCATTCAGGTAATTATGATACTGATATTACCGGCTTCCCTTATTGCTGTGTGGATGGCTGGACTTGCTTTTCCTTGGAGAATCATCTCATTTTTCAAATGAGTTGTCTATCTCCCAATGGCTTAAGTGTCCAACATCATTTTGCACGAATTCTAGTGGCTCTCCACTTTCTCAGACATCTTTATTTCTTCGGTTGTTGTTTTCACGATCCATCTTTTTATTTCGTTTTGTATCTTTTTTGTTTCCCCTATCTTATACGTCACCTCCATTGGCGTTACTGGACGACAGGGATCTTTACTGTTTTATTCCACGGAGCATGCTACTTTGATCAGGACTTGTCGCACCAGTTTTGTTAGTTCCTTTTGCATTTCGTTGATTATTGATTTTCTTGTTTTCATATTTCTTTCCTTCTGGTGATGAATTTTTCTTGCGTTAATATTGTTCCTTTGTCGCTCACCACCTGTGTTAACTTTTTCATCTGCTTGTATAGCTCTTTTTGTCCGTGTTTCTCATCCTCGTATGTGTTTGTAGTATTTTTCTTCGACCTGTTTGTGATTCTTGTTCTTGTCACCTGTTTGTGATTCTTGTTCTTGTCACCTGTTTGTAGCTGTGGCTGACGAAAGATGAAACCCGAAATGTCCCGTGTTACCTGTTTACCGTTAATTTGTAAAACTGATTTCATACCATTTTGTTTTTTTTCTTTTCATACTCCTCATGGACGATGTCATCATGGCATGTAAGGAGTGAACAAGAAAGTATTCAGTGGGATACTGGAAGATGAGACAGGTCTGTATTTCAGAGCTGGCATTTGATGATGATGTTGCCCTGATTGCTAAATCAGAGGCACATCTCTAATCCAACCTGCAAGTCTGGAAGGAAGAGCTAGAGAAGAGAGGCATGGTCATAAGCAGCTCTAAATCAAAATCCATGGTGATATCACGAGAAGAAAGAAGGCATCAGATTAAGCTGGAAGAACAGGTCATGGAGTAGGTTGACCACTTTAAATACCTCGGAGCTATTATAGACCGAAAGGGAGGCATCAAAGAAGAGTTGGCCACTCGAAAAGCAGCAGCTGGGAGACTTTTTCAGGCCATAAACTGAGGATTCCTCAGCAAGAGAGAGGTTGGTAAGAAAACGAAGATGGCTGTATACCGCTTCACCCATGTCCCAGTCTTGACATATGGATGTGAGTCATGGGCAATGACTACAACCCACAAAAGCCAGATCCAAACCTCGGAAATGAGGTATCTGAGGAAGGTGGTTGAAGTAACAAGAAAAGACATGGTCCGCAACCAGACGATACGTCAAGCCTAAAATCCCACCCCCTGCAGACCCAAGTAGAACAGTCCCTACTAAGATGGTTTGGCCATGTCTGCAGAATGGGAGAAGATCGGCTACCACGACAAGCATGGGAAACAAAGAGCCAGGGATCCAGACCCCCAGGACGACCCAGAGTCCGCTGGGAGGAAAACATTAGACAAATCTTTGAAGGACCGAGGACTAGAATGGAGCCAGGCCAGGAGGAAGACAGCCGATAGGATAGTCTGGCGCTCTCTCTTCCAAACCTCTACACCTCACGGTAGAAAAGGAACGACTAAGTAAGTAAGATTTCATACAATTTTATTTTTTAATGTATATATTACCTTACCAAACCAAACAGCAGCCTTCTCACTTATTAGCATATACTATACCTGTGAAGACTCCAGATGCGCCAGCTGCACAGCCAAGAACATTGCGGCCAAGTAGAACAATACAACTAGCACCAGAATGATGAAGCGATGCCTGTACAACATCTTATTAATACTCATCTTAACACAGAAACGAAGACGCGACACGTTTTAAACTCAGATATGGAAATAATATAATTCCTTTTGCCCCGTTACGTTGGCCGAATAACCCCCACTACCTGTTGTTTTCCTGATTCCTAATACCAACTGTTTTCTATAAGAGCTTTGATATCGCACGATCTCACAAATGGTAAATGTCTGATCTCTTACACTACACAGAATACTGTTTCTTATTTAAAGCATTATTAAATCTGCCACAAGAAATTAATAAAAATTTAACGTACGTTTGAATGCGCTTTTAAAAAAAAAAAACTAAGAATATTAGTCCATGAAGACAGATTGTAACTTTCTTATCCGACCAAATCCTGCTTTCCATTTTAAAATGTTTCTGAGTGTGTTCAAACTCGATACATAGATTTATATGTTGAGAACATAATCGATTTCTTTCTGTACACTAATCTTTTAAACTATTGAACTGGCAGCAGATGTATGAAATACGTTCTATTTCACGTTCTATCAATCTATAGCCGACAAACGTCTGACCCAAGTAACGCAATCTTAAACCTTTGACAATATGTAGCGAGAAATCAAAAGTGCGTACGGTCAAAAGGGTAGTAAAGTAATTTACAAGGTATGTTCATTTATTTTATGTGCTTGCAGTACAGTATATATTAGTCCCCTTCAGTCATAGCTGACAATGGGACTGCGCCCCTGAGATGATAGTCTTCAGCTGCTTTGTTCGGCGTGTTCTTTTTGGTTCTTCTTGTTGGAAGTTTCTTTTCGCCCAGTCTGACGTGGTGCCGTAGGGAACATCGCCACTTGGCAGCTTCATCCTCCCATGTTGCTGGATTTATGTGCAGTGCCTTCATGTCTTTCTTGCACACACCTTTAAACCTCAGCTGCTGTCGCCCAGCTGTTCTTTTGCCATCTGCCAGCTGTCTGAAGCAGACATCTTTAGGGATGCTACCATCTTCCATGCGGCGGACATGGCCAAGCCAGCGTAGTCTGCGCTGTCTAAACAGTGTATAGATGCTTTGAAGGCCAGCATGTCACAATATCTCGACATTTGTCTCTTTGTCCTTCCGCGAAATACCAAGAATGTGGCGCTGACACCGTAGATGGAAGGCATTGGGCCTTTTTTCTTGCTTAGCATAGGTTGTCCATGTCTCGCTGCAATATAGAAGTGTGCAGGTGATGCAGGCGTTATATACTGTAGCTTTGATCTTCGTTGGGATTTTGGAGTTTCCCCAAACACGCGTTGTGAGGCGGGCAAAGGTGGCTGCAGCTTTGCCAATGCGGCTGTCAATTTATGTGTCCAGAGAGAGCTTTGTCGTTGATCATAGACCCCAAGTATGTGAAGTGGTGCACCACTGCCAATTCATAGCTATCGATAGTAATAACTGGTGCAACATCCACATCCTGATCCAGAACATTTGTTTACTTAATGTGAGGCCAAAGTCCTTGCATGCTTGAGTGAATCGATTCATTAAATGCTTGTGCCAGATATCTTGCTCAAAATAAGGTTACGACTTCTTTGTCTTGTAGATGCCTTTAGAGTAGGTCATCAGTTCATTCCAACTATTCCTTCCTTAAGTCGTCTATTCAAGTTCTTTACCTGCCTTTTTATCCTTCCAATAATTGTCTCCTGCTATACGCTTTTATCTATGACCCCAGTATAGCACAAACATCAAATTAAGATTATATGAGAGTTGCGTAATTTCTATATTTCAGTGTGGTGCGGAATGCTGGAATTGCAGACAAGAAAATTTCGAATTTGCTTCCTTTTCGCACAACTTACCTAAGGAAAATTCTCAGAAAATTGTGGCCGAAAAACATCACCAATCAAGAACTTGTTACTCGGAGCAACCAAGAAGAATCTTAGCTGGCAAAGGCTGTAACTGGGTTGGCTACGTCCTGAGAAGAGACCCCGACGTTTTCACAAGAACTGCTATGCTATGGACCCAAGCAAGAAGACGAAAGAGAGGTCGACCAAATACAACATGGCGCAGAACTGTGGATGCCGAGATGCAAAGCATGAACATTGTGGCAGTTTAGAACGAAAGATGGACAGAAAGAGTTAAAGTATGAATAAGCGCCATAATAATAATAATAATAAATGCACCAAACACGGCGCATAAGGCAGAAACCAGTGCTCTCCAGGTTGTTTGTTGTGACGCCACTCCTCTTAACTCTTGCACATTATTTAGGCCCAACGTTCTTCCTTCTCTTATTATTGTTCTTCTAAGTGTTTCTTTTGGTCTTCCTTTTTTCCTCTTACCCTCAGGAACCCAAGTGAGCGCCTGTAGTGGTATTCTGTTGTTTTGCATTCGTAGGACATGACCGATATATGACCATCGTCTTTTCCTTATATAGTCGGAGACATATTTCTGCTAGGTCTTCTCTTATTTGTCCATAATTAGAATGATTCATGTTCACTGTCGAGCCTGGTTCTGTTTCGAAAACAATCGCTTGTTTTACGATTGTGACTTGTTAAATCTCTGATCAACCCTCCTATCCAACCGACCGATTCGAGGGTTTCGAGGTCGGTTATTGGAAAATATCTACACCACTAGATACTCTGACGTATCTTTTATTCTATATTTAACATAACATGATGATATCCATCGAAATATACACATTCCTGATGTTTTTCTTTCGACGTCTAAGGTGAGAAAAGAATTTCACCTCCATCTTTAAAGGGTAGATAACTCCAATCTCACTGAAGTCAGGCTCAATGAAAATCTACGGGAAATGCAAGTACAGTAAGTGTTTCGCAGGAAGAAAATAGAGTGAGAATCACTTGCAGATCACTATAGGGATACTGGAAATTAACTATCTCTTAGCAGGTTGAGAATCCTCTGAATAAACTAAGAGCTAGTAGGTATTCAGGCCTCGATTCCCTATGGAACTTAGTTATTTGACAGAGCCCCCATGATTTAATACAAAGATGACATACAGTATTAGACATTACTATAACACCAAAGATAAGTCAGCAAAACTAATCTGAATGTTAGAAAATTACAACGAAACTTTACTGATAGTCCTTGCTATTCGAGTGTTCTGTATTCGCAGATTCGCTCATTCGCACGAGTTAAAATGTAACCCATTTTTGCCATTCGCGGCAACCTCGCGGGTATTCGCGGCCAAGAGCAGTAGGCAACAAATTTCGAGACACCTACGGCGAAGCAATGAGAGGCTGACTCCTTGTTCTCGTAGCTTTCGTTGTGTTTACACGTGTCTTTGTCGAGCATCTTTTCATCCATCTTTCTGAAGTTTTTGACTATTTTTGTAATTAATGATGGCATCCAAACGTAGTGCAAGTGTTTCTGCGAGTGTGCCTAAGTGCAAGAAGGCTGTGATGAGCCTCGGTGATAAAGTACGTGTGTTAGATAAATTTCGTTCTTGGATGCCTGTATGAAATTTTCTTAATTTTATATGTTTTGTGTAAATGTTTTTAATGTTTGTTTTCACGGGATTTTGTATTAATATGTGTGTGTGTTTGCGTGTGCATGTGTGAATGAGTGATGGTTAGAGACAGTGTAAGTGAATGGGTGAGTGAATGAGTATTGGTACACCAAACAATTGCACAAACTGTACTATTATAAAGAAAAGAGTGTTTAAAGTACATTTATGAAATGCACAGTATAATAAATAAGCGTTTTGTTGTACCAAAAAAAAAAAATGGTACATGAAATGATGAGATTATGATGATCGGTAGCAATAGCGTTTGGTGAAAAAGATTCCGCAGGAACCTAACACGCTTTTTCTCATAGGATCAGTGGTTCTGTATTCGCGGATTTCCGTATTCACGGGGTTTTCAATGAACCTAATTCCTGCGAATAGCGAGGATTGTATGTATCTATTACTACTGTAGTCATTTCATTGCAGGCGACCGTCATTAGATATTTGTAGTGAAAATTATATGGATGTATTAAATATGAAGACATGGAGTAACCTTCCTAAATGACATTGGAGCAATGATCTAATGAACCGGAAATTGACTAAATAACTAACATTTCTTTTATGACAACATGTCTCGTAATTGTTCGTGCATCTTTTAAAATCTTGACATTCCATAATCAAACTGTTCATGCACACCGTTATTTGCGCACTTTTCTATTTTCGGGAGAGTACATATAAGAGAAACAATACAATTATTGTCTAACTTTCAACCACAGTTAGTACTTTGCAAAAAAAATGGCAGTCATATTTTCGCAACGCAGCACACTCATAGAAGCAAATAATAATAAAAACTGTATGTCCAGAGGAAGATTGGTATCTCCCCTATCTATTAACAGTGGTTTCAGTACAATATTAAGTTGCCTTCTCCAGCAAGGCAAGCCTGGATGCGGCGAGGCATACTTCCCACAAGTGTTTGTAGGTAATTGTGAGTCAGACTGTCCCAGTATTTTTCAGCTTCCTTCTTCAATTGTTCAACGTCTCTGAGTCCACTCTTTTTTAAATGATTCTTGAGTTATGCCCAAACGTTTTCAATTGTGTTTAGGTCGGGACTGTTGCTGGGCCACTTTAGCACTATCACATTCTTCTCTTGCAGCCATGCTTTGGTGGTATGAGTTGTATGCTTTGGGTCATTGTCATGTTGAAATGTGCACCCACAGGGGTACATGACCTGCATAAGTGGCAGAAGGTGTCCCTCTAGTATGTCGATGTACCTTTCTTTCTTGAGAATTCCTGTGAAAACACACAGTGGGGTGGCACCTCTTGCTGAAACCCCTCCCCACAGATGGAATTTCTGGGTATGTTTCGGTCGCTGGTACACAGGCGTTACAGAGTCTTTCGTCCAAATATTTATTTGAGCAGGATAAGGCCAAACAGAACATTCATCTGAAAAAATCACATTGTCCCATGACAATTTTTGGTGTTCGTGGCACCAGTTCAGGCGCATCTGTTTGTGAGTCTCTGTGAGCAATGATGACGAAATTACCCGCTTTTTTGTGTAATTCATCCTGTGTAGCTTCCGGTTGACAGTAGCATTAGATACCTCTGGGCTTCCCAACTCGATCATGCGCTGCCGTATGTTTTCTACACTCTTCATTGGCCCAGCCCGAACGATTTGGGCGAGACGCCGATGGTCCTTTGTGTCCAAAATTCTTGGCCTCCCACTACCTTCTTTTCGCTCGATTCCATTACCTGCTTTTAATTTACTTACAACTCTGTAGACAGCCCGCTCAGGAATGTTCAAGGTTTTAGAAATGTTGGAACATGTTTGATTTCCTTCATTCCAAAGCTGTGAAATTAACATACACTTTGACTTTGTATCCATTTTCTGCCACTAGCATTAGAAATTGTCGTCTGCTCTATTTTCAAGGGACTTTACTCTACGCTAATTTTGTTTTACTTTTGGTAGTGTTTGCTCACTTAAGTGGAGTGCAAATTTGGGACAGAACATGCATATTTAATTAGATTTCAGCTTATGTAGCTGAGCAATATGACTGCCATTTTTTTTTGCAAAGTACTATATATATATATATATATATATATATATATATATATATATATATATATATATATATTTTAATCATAATTCCTTGCGTGCAATCATGTCTATAAATTAACTGACAATTCGTCAGAGTCTTCTAGAATTTATCTTTAGTTCAGTTCACAAAAACTATTTACAATTCATCATAAATGCATTTATAAAGTTGAGCTGAATTGAGTTTAGTAATTCTACAGAGTTATTGATATTTCATCATTTGGAATTTTAAGAAGTTGATTTCATTCGACTTTACAAAAAAAGTTCGTAATTCAGAAGGACATTTATGAAGTTGAGTTTATGTCACAGGAGCAGTGACATACGGGTCGAGATGACGAAATAGAAAGGAATAAGGGACCGACTATAAGGAGGGAAGAAATACTCTCGATGCGGGTTGCGAAAAGGCGAAGGATTCGAGAGACCAACCACGTCATACGGAACAACGATGACGATACACACAGAGACACTAAAAGGTTACAAGATGAAGAACGAACCAGAAGGCCGCCCCATCTACACACAGAGACACTATAAGGTTACAAGATGAAGAACGAACCAGAAGGCCGTCCCATCTACACACAGAGACACTACAAGGTTACAAGATGAAGAACGAACCAGAAGGCCGTCCCATCTACACACAGAGACACTACAAGGTTACAAGATGAAGAACGAACCAGAAGGCCGTCCCATCTACACACAGAGACACTACAAGGTTACAAGATGAAGAACGAACCAGAAGGCCGTCCCATCTACACACAGAGACACTACAAGGTTACAAGATGAAGAACGAACCAGAAGGCCGTCCCATCTACACACAGAGACACTACAAGGTTACAAGATGAAGAACGAACCAGAAGGCCGTCCCATCTACACACAGAGACACTACAAGGTTACAAGATGAAGAACGAACCAGAAGGCCGTCCCATCTACACACAGAGACACTACAAGGTTACAAGATGAAGAAAGAACCAGAAGGCCGTCCCATCTACACACAGAGACACTACAAGGTTACAAGATGAAGAACGAACCAGAAGGCCGTCCCATCTACACACAGAGACACTACAAGGTTACAAAATGAAGAACGAACCAGAAGGCCGTCCCATCTACACACAGAGACACTACAAGGTTAAAAGATGAAGAACGAACCAGAAGGCCGTCCCATCTACACACAGAGACACTACAAGGTTACAAGATGAAGAACGAACCAGAAGGCCGTCCCATCTACACACAGAGACACTACAAGGTTACAAGATGAAGAACGAACCAGAAGGCCGTCCCATCTACACACAGAGACACTACAAGGTTACAAGATGAAGAACGAACCAGAAGGCCGTCCCATCTACACACAGAGACACTACAAGGTTACAAGATGAAGAACGAACCAGAAGGCCGTCCCATCTACACACACAGAGACACTACAAGGTTACAAGATGAAGAACGAACCAGAAGGCCGTCCCATCTACACACAGAGACACTACAAGGTTACAAGATGACGAACGAACCAGAAGGCCGTCCCATCTACACACAGAGACACTACAAGGTTAAAAGATGAAGAACGAACCAGAAGGCCATCCCATCTACACACAGAGACACTACAAGGTTACAAGATGAAGAACGAACCAGAGGGCCGTCCCATCTACACACAGAGACACTACAAGGTTAAAAGATGAAGAACGAACCAGAAGGCCGTCCCATTTACACACAGAGACACTACAAGGTTACAAGATGAAGAACGAACCAGAAGGCCGTCCCATCTACACACAGAGACACTACAAGGTTACAAGATGAAGAACGAACCAGAAGGCCGTCCCATCTACACACAGAGACACTACAGGGTTACAAGATGAAGAACGAACCAGAAGGCCGTCCCATCTACACACAGAGACACTACAAGGTTAAAAGATGAAGAACGAACCAGAAGGCCGTCCCATCTACACACAGAGACACTACAAGGTTAAAAGATGAAGAACGAACCAGAAGGCCGTCCCATCTACACACAGAGACACTACAAGGTTAAAAGATGAAGAACGAACCAGAAGGCCGTCCCATCTACACACAGAGACATTACAAGGTTACAAGATGAAGAACGAACCAGAAGGCCGTCCCATCTAATCAAGAAGAAAAGACCAAGAAAATGAAAGAACTGAGGAACAAACTAGATGATAATTAAACCTGTTATGGCCGCCTGGCCCACAAACATGAAGTACAACATCTTGAACAACCAAGAAACGAATAGAAGGGGTAAGTCCGTTATTGATGAAGAGCGTTAGACAAAGAAGGAAGGAAGGAAAAAGGTGACCTGTATGTCAAACAATGGTTAAGACGAAACCTATCCAAAGGATCTCGGGTGGGGAGAACCCCTACATAATGAATGATGTCTAATGGTGTGAAAGAACAGGTCAGATTCTGAAGCAACCTAAAACTTGAACTGGAACTAAATAAAGAACTGTTAACTTTTAGAGACACTGTGTCTTCTTTGTGTGACTCTATTGGGGTCTTAATTTTTGATTCATTGGTCCAACATGTTGAGGTTGTTAAAATTGAATTCCCCATTCACCCACCACTGTCCACAATAAATTGACCACTATACGATCACTAAAAAAACACGGGCCAACAAGATGACAGAGACATATTGAAAGAAGCTGTGACAAGTAATGGTGTTGAACTGTTGCCGTTTACCAGGATTCTGATATGATGATGGTATTTGAGAAATCGCTGTGACATTTAGTAGTTGTTTCTTGGTGGTTTAACTTAGCTGGATTCCTGACTGAAATCATGGTCACTCCTTGATTTCACCAGGTCTAGGAAAAGGGTTATATTATTGTTAAGTGTAGATCTATCAGAGTTTTTAAGCTTTCTCTCCCTGATTCAGGTTTCTCGTCAACGATGAAGACAGAAGTTCTTGGTGTAGAATACCCCAAAGAACTGAGGAAGATACAATTTGCATTAGGTAATCCTCCATTTGGGAGAGATTAATTATTTCGTCCATGTGTCGCAAGTCCGTCAGAATTCACAATACAGACCAATCTGTGTCTTTTGTACTGCTGGCTCTACAGTTTATGCAAGTGAGACAAACAATATGTACACATAATGCACGCCATAAGGTTGTTTACCCTCTTGCATAAATCAATAAATCAGTCATATCATAAAAGACATCTATTACATCTACAGTTTATGCAAGTGAGACAACCAATATGTAAGCATAAAGCACGCCATAAGGTTGTTTACCCTCTTGCATAAATCAATAAATCAGTCATATCATAAAAGACATCTATTACATCTAAGCATAAAACACACCATAAGGTTGTTTACCCTCTTGCATAAATCAATAAAACAGTCATATCATAAAAGACATCTATTACATCTACAGTTTATGCAAGTGAAACAAACAATATGTAAGCATAATGCACGCCATAAGGTTGTTTACCCTCTTGCATAAATCAATAAATCAGTCATATCTTAAAAGACATCTATTACATCTACAGTTTATGCAAGTGAGACAAACAATATGTAAGCATAATGCACGCCATAAGGTTGTTTACCCTCCTGCATAAGTCAATAAATCAGTCATATCATAAAAGACATCTATTACATCTAGTTTATGCAAGTGAGACAAATAATATGTAAGCATAATGCACGCCATAAGGTTGTTTACCCTCTTGCATAAGTCAATAAATCAGTCATATTATAAAAGACATCTACTACATCTACAGTTTATGCAAGTGAGACAAACAATATGTAAGCATAATGCACGCCATAAGGTTGTTTACCCTTTTGCACAAATCAATAAACCAATCATATCATAAAAGACATCTATTACATCTACAGTTTATGCAAGTGAGACAAACAATATGTATGCATAATGCACGCCATAAGGTTGTTTACCCTCTTGCATAAGTCAATAAATCAGTCATATCATAAAAGATATTTATTACATCTACAGTTTATGCAAGTGAGACAAATAATATGTAAGCATAAAGCACACCATAAGGTTGTTTACCCTCTTGCATAAGTCAATAAATCAGTCATATCATAAAAGACATCTATTAAATCTACAGTTTATGCAAGTGAGACAAACAATATGTAAGCATAATGCACGCCATAAGGTTGTTTACCCTCTTGCATAAATCAATAAATCAGTCATATCATAAAAGACATCTATTACATCTACAGTTTATGCAAGTGAGACAAACAATATGTAAGCATAATGCACGCCATAAGGTTGTTTACCTTGTAATTGTAAGCAGGAAAAGCAAGTGATGACCATTACAAAGAAAAGATTGTGTTCCTATCTCATGCAGTTCACAAATGTATTTTAGCCAGCTCGAGAGTTTTCATTGGGAATGTTGTAAAAATACCTCTGACCCCGGGGATCAACTATTTGCTGACCCCTGCCTAATAATAGCCCCTTCAGTCATAACTGACTATGGACTGCACCCCTGAGGTGACAGCCCTCAGCTGCTTTTTTTCCTGGTGTTTCTTTCGACGTTTTCTCCTAACATGAGCTTGTTGTGTGAGCTTCTTTTCGACCAAAATGAGGTGGAGCCGCAGATAGCATGGTCACTTGGTGCGATCTGCAGCTTCATCCTCCCAGGTTGCTGGATTTATGTCCAGTGCCCTCAAGTCTCTCTTGCACACATCTCTGAATCTCAGCTGTGGTCACCCAACTGTTCTTTTGCCATCTGCCAGTTGTCCATAGAAGATATCTTTTGGGATGCGGCCATCTTCCATGTGGCAGATATGGCAACGCCAGCGTAGTCTGTGCTGTCTAATAAGCAGTGTATACATGCTATGAAGACCAGTATATGACAACACCTTGACATTTGTCACTTTATCTTTCCACGAAATGTCGAGGAGGTTGTGTAGACACCATAAATGGAAGGTATTGAGCCTTCTTTCTTGCTAAGCTTGCTTACACACACACACACACACACACACACACACACACACACACACACACACACACACACACACACACACACACACACACACACACACACACACACACACACACACACACACACACACACACACACACACACACACACACACACACACACACACACACACACACACACACACACACACACACACACACACACACACACACACACACACACACACACACACACACACACACACACACACACACACACACACACACACACACACACACACACACACACACACACACACACACACACACACACACACACACACACACACACACACACACACACACACACACACACACACACACACACACACACACACACACACACACACACACACACACACACACACACACACACACACACACACACACACACACACACACACACACACACACACACACACACACACACACACACACACACACACACACACACACACACACACACACACACACACACACACACACACACACACACACACACACACACACACACACACACACACACACACACACACACACACACACACACACACACACACACACACACACACACACACACACACACACACACACACACACACACACACACACACACACACACACACACACACACACACACACACACACACACACACACACACACACACACACACACACACACACACACACACACACACACACACACACACACACACACACACACACGTATACAGGTACATGTGATGTTTTGTTCATAGCTGAGACAGGTGAATTTGATGGTTTGTTCATAGCTAAGACAGATGAATCTGAAAATCTTGTCTGCTTGGCAATCTATTACATGTCTATTACCCATGTGCATGGAAAAGTTGGTTATATCGGGCTTGTTTCTTTCAAGTTGTGGACAGTAGACTGGAGGCCACCGTGTTGGCTAAAAATGTAGTATTCTGCTTGAAGTAGGAATTTTATTTAAATTATGTTCTTTATTTTTAAAGCAGCCTCCGTGTTTGTTCAGCGTTATTAATTTTGAAAAAGCTCGACACAGGGCTGGTGTTAGGTTAACGCTAGCTGTTTGACAAAGCTCGAAACAGGGTTGGGATTATGTAGCCTAAATGCTAGATGTAACGTAAATATGGATAGCCAATCTGGCAATACGTAGCAACATTGGAGACCTTGTCTACTGTCCTCGTCATTTACCTTTTAGTGTTATATATTTTCTGATTATGTATGCTTTTAGTACAGATCTGTGCTAATTATCAATGAATAAAGCTTTGTTACTAGGCCTATTGTTATTGTTTACGAATTTGTCTATTTTAATCCGCAGTCTGCTAAATTAATGATGATCACTTTGCATTTCAAAAGGCTTATTGCTGAAGCCTAACACACATATTTCTCACGAAAAAAAAGTATATTAAAGCATAATACACAGATTAGTCAGCAAAAGGTAATCAACTGATAACTCACAACAACCTCGAATATATATGAGTCTTCAAATTACAAATGTGTTTGCCCTAGAAGTGCCGATAAGTACAGTTCCTATCAGTCAAGAATCGGAAACGAGCACCTAAATCAAAGATTAGAGTATTTTCCCCTGGCCATTTCCAAGAATTCGTAATTTTCATATTTCGCAATTAAAAAGTAAGGGTGACAACTTTCTTTATTATTATTATTATTATTTTTTGTGTAAAACTTTTGCCTCGTTTTGGCGAGGCGCGTCCCATTCAACCTAGTCGGTTATATTAGGGCGCATGTCCAAATATAAAAGACCTTTAGGTCTGGGGGTTAATACTTACAGCTTTCTTTAGATATGTTCTTTACTGTAGGAACTGCTAATGACTCTTATAATGTTCTTCCGTGCAAGTAATGGTGACATTTTTATTTATCGCACCAGCGGCGTCAGTTATCAATTATTGTATTTTTTTTATTTAATGATGAAAAATATCCCGTTCAACCTCTGATGGGTTATAATTAGGGTATATATTGTTCTCAATTCCAAAATAATATGAACAACTGCCGATATGGGAAAGTGGCATGACACCTGTCAAATCAGTTTAAAAAGAGCAAAGCACAATTACCAATTATGCTTGTACGTTTAAAAACGAAAAACACCAAATAAACAAAAACGAGATAAAACTGAACAAAATCAAACAGAAACTCAAACAAAAATAATATTAGGGGGAGCGTGTGTAAAGATCTGGTGTTTCCAGTTATATAACTGACTTTAACAGATATTTAATTGACTTTCACCTGTTACAAGTCATATGTATTGTAAGAAGAATATCAGACGTTCACATTTCCATTTTGTATGGGAAGTAACTCATTACTAGATTTCGTTGATCAACTGTGATAGCAAGTATAAATAGGTTATGTCCCTGAGATCAGGCCCTTTCTTTAAGGGGGGGGGGGGGG
This sequence comes from Oreohelix idahoensis, assembly GCA_024509875.1. NCBI lineage: Eukaryota > Metazoa > Mollusca > Gastropoda > Stylommatophora > Oreohelicidae > Oreohelix > Oreohelix idahoensis. The sequence goes on from JAMPIV010018943.1 coordinate 344,641, forward strand.
GGGGTTCCGACTGCCTTCGTTTTTCCTTCATATTATGGTCTTCAGCAAGGTGTTATGTCTTTTTATGTGGCCAAAATATGTTAGTTACCTACTTTTGTTCTTCTTCATTAGTTCTCTTTTCATTCCTAAGTTTTCTAGCACCTCTATATGTATATGTTTTCTTCTCTTTCCTTGAGATGCTCCCCATTCTTTTACATATTCATATCTCGAGAGCCTCAGTTCTTTCTTCCAATTGCTTATTCATTGTCCATGTTTCTACACGATAAAATAATTCAAAATATATATAACACTTGATGATACTTACTTAGTCGTTCCTCTTCTACCGTGAGGTGTAGAGATTTGTAAGAGAGAGCGCCATACTATTCTATCTGCTGTCTTCCTCCTGGCTTGGTTCCATTCTAGTCCTCGGTCCTTCAAAGATTGTCTAATGGTGTCCTCCCAGCGGACTTTGGGTCATCCTGGAGGTCTGGATCCCTGGCTCTTAGTTTCCCATGCTTGCCGTGGTAGCCGATCTTCTCCCATTCTGCAGATATGGCCAAATCATCTCAGTTGGGACTGTTCTACTTGGGTCTGCAGGGGTTGGGTTTTTAGGCCTTGACGTATCGTCTGGTTGCGGACCATATCTCTTCTTGTTACTTCAACCACCTTCCTCAGATATCTCATTTCTGAGGTTTGAATCTGGCTTTTTTGGGTTGTAGTCATTGCCCATGACTCGCATCCATATGTCAAGACTGGGACATAGGTGGAGCGGTATACAGCCATCTTCATCTTCTTACCAACCTCTCTCTTGCTGAGGAATCCTCGATTTATGGCCTGAAGAGAGTATCCCAGCTGCTGCTCTTCGGGTTGCCAGCTCTTCTTTGATGCCTCCCTCCCGGTCTATAATAGTTCCGAGGTATTTAAAGTGGTCGACCTACTCCAGGACCTGTTCTCCCAGCTTAATCTGATGTCTTCTTTCCTCTCCTGATATCACCATGGTTTTTGTTTTCGAGCTGTTTATGATCATCCATCTCTTCTCCAGCTCTTCCTTCCAGACTTGCAGGTTGGATTGAAGATGTGCCTCTGATTTAGCAATCAGGACAACATCATCAGCAAATTCCAGCTCTGAAATACAGACCTGTCTCATCTTCCACTGAATACTTTCTTGTCCTCTCCTTACATGCCTTGATGACATCGTCCATGAGGAGTATGAAAAGATAAGGTGACAGGATATCACCTTGTCTTACACCAGTGGTGGTCCTGAATTCTTCTGAATTATGGTTTGCCGTCCTCACATAATTTCGGCAAGACGTGAAGAAGCTCTGTATAGCATGAATCAGAGGTGTTGGAATGTTCTTCCTTGCCAGACAGTCCCAGAGTTTGTTCCAGGGGGCCTTGTCAAATGCCTTTTCCAGATCTAAGAAGCAAAGATGGATCTCACTCTTATACTCAAGAGCCTTTTCACTCAACTGTCTGAGTGTGAAGATTAGGTCTTAAGTACTTCGATTTGCTCGGAAGCCACACTGAACCTCATCCATTTGTGGCTCTGCTAGGCGTCTGAGTCTCTGCTCCAGTATTCTAGAGTAGATATTACCAGGAACACTGAGAAGGGATATGCCTCTATGGTTTCCACATTGTCGGTTGTCACCCTTTTTGAAAATCGGTGTCATTATGGCAATCTCCCAATCGTTTGGTATGGTCTTGTTGCACAACGCTGCCTGTAGGACCCTTAAGAGTAATAGGTCGCCTGCTGCTCCCATTTACTTGACCATTTCTAGTGTTATGCCATCATGTCCTGCTGCTTTGCACATCTTGATTTTCTCCAGTGCTGCCTTCAGTTCTTCCATCTTTATGTCATCTTCATCACTATTGGTTTCCCCTTCTGTGTCAGTGGTTATCATTTCTGATGCTTGACCTTGCTCACCATCCAGGAGCTCTGAAAAATATTATTTCCATCTTTCCATTACTTCTTTTGAGGCAGTAAGCAATTTGCCTTGCTTGTCCTTTATAAATTTAAGAGGGCACTGCTTTTCCTTCCTCATATTCTTTAGGGTCTTATAGAACAATTTCTGGTTTTCTTGCTCATCACTTTCTAGCTTTTCTCCAAATTCTTCCCAGGACTTCTGTTTTGCTGCTAGAACCTTGTTCTTTGCTTCTGTTCTGAGTATCATATATTATCTGTAGTATCTGTTTTTCCTGGTGTGTTTTTGCTCCTAAGTATTGTTTCCATGCCTTTTTCTTCTCTCTTATTTTCTCTTTAACCTCATCTGTCCACCAAGGTGTCCTCTTTCTCTTGTTCCCAAGTCGAACTTCACCACATGCTTCTGCTGCAGCTGTCTTTATGATGTCCTTGAATTTCAGCCAGAGTGTTTCCAGATCATCAGGTTGTTGTTTTGTGTTTCTCACTGCTGTAGCAAAAAGCCCTTGGTGTCTGGTCTTCACTTCTGGCTCTCTCAGCTTGTAAGTCTTAATGCTTGTTTCCCCTGTTCGTTTACTTAGCTTCTTGTGTGATGTTAGGCAGTTCCTAGGCCGAGTAACTCTTTCAGTTGTTCTTTTAATTGTTAACAAGTAGTGGTCATTTCCAATCTCTGGCCCCCTCCACACTCTAGCATCCCGGACATACTTGAATGAGCTCTTCCTAAAAATGGCATAGTCGATCACTGACTTCTCATTCTTTGTTGGTTCACACCTAGTGTATACATGTATGCGCTTATGGAGGAACTTTGTGTTTGTAATGATCAGATTCTGCTCAGTGCAGAATCTAAGGAGTCGCTTTCCATTGTCATTAAGAGTATCTTCTCCATATCTTCCGATAACTCCACCCCATCTAGCACGGTTATTTCCAACTATGGCATTGAAATCTCCGAGCAGGATTACTTCATCCAGGCAGTCATCCACTGTCCTTTGAGGCAGCTCGAAGAATTCCTTCTTGACCTCTGCTCGCTCATCTTCATTTGGCCCATACACAATGACAAGGTTGACTATGGTTTCTCCTTCTTTTAGTTTTAGGACCATAATGCGTTCCGAGACAAAGTTCCATCCCTTGATACTATCCCTTTGGTTTTTGGCCACAATACAACCCACGCCCCCTTTAACTCTTTCAGATGTGGGTACACCACTGTAGAGCAGCGTGTTGCCATCGAGATCCATGACTCCTTGTCCTTTTTTCTTTGTTTCTGTTAAAGCCAGGATTTATAATTTGGCTTTCCTCATCTCTTCCACCAGCTCTTCTGTCCCATTTATACTTCTTGTGTTCCAAGTTCCATAAGTCGTAGTCCGTTCCAGTTCGTCGCCTTTAGAATCAGTCCGGTTTTCTCTCTTATGTTTCTCGTAATCTGGTTTTTAAGACAAACAGGTGATTGGCCTGTTGGGCCTTTGCATGATGGAGGGGCTGCCTCCTTACGGCCTCCATGCGGGCAGCCCTCCTTCTTTTTCAGCCGGGCTTGGGACCGGCCTAGGCGGAGTTTCACTTGATGACTCTCAGTATTAATGTTTAAACGTCAGTATTAGACTCCTGTTTTTGAATGTAGTTGTGGCCATTCCTATTCTCTTCTTGGTTTCTGTATCACATCTTCCATCTTCTGTTTTTATATGACCAAAATATGAGAAACAGTTGACTTGTTCCAGGATTTTTCCATTTATACTTATCTTTAATGTTGGCTTATCGTCTGTTTTACTAATTACCATAGTCTTCGTTTTCACAATGTTAATGTCCAATCCAACATAAGTCACAAATATGGTCTGAACATGTTAACAACATCAAGTTTAAACAAGTTCAAGAGTTCAAATATCTAGGAAGGATGTTTTACGGAAAGCAAGAAAGACTTAACAGAGAAATTGAAACAATATGTCGAAAAGCCAGTAAAGTGACTTATCAACTGTCACCACTGCTCAGATAGTCGAATATCAGTACATAAACTAACTGGCAGCTGATAAATAGTATATTCTTTCCAACTCTTTGCTATCAGTGTCAATCAGAGTCCCTGACCAAAGCGCAGGAAAGGAAAATCGTATCCTGAGGGATGAGATTCTTAAGCCATTTATGTTACCAGGACAGACAGAATAAAAAATGATGATGTCAGAAAAAAAAAGAGTCAAGTCGAGTCTCAAGTCTCTTAAGTACAAGTCTCAAATCGAGTCGCAAGTCTTTAATGGTAATTTCAAGTCGAGTCGCAAGTCCCTAAAAGTAGTTTTTAGGTCGAGTCCCAAGTTGGCCGGCTTGAGTCGACAACACTGAAAATTCTAGGAACTACGGTACATCCTGCATCGGGTATATAGAAAGACAGAAAATGAAATGGTATGGCTATTTCATGAGAATGGAGCCCGAAAAATGACCACTACGCGCCTACAACAGTAGAAGATATAGTTTCAGGGCATGGGGAAGACAACGAGGTAGAATCAACATCACAGAAATCCTACAACACCACGGGCTCACAGCAGCCAGTGCGACAGACGTGCCTCAAGTGCCCAAACTTGAGCTTCCCATGATGCTTCACGACAACAGTTGAACGAACAAAGTATAGCCTAAGTAAATAAATATTATTATAAACAAATCCCCATTCAGGAATATAACTCAGTGGTCAAGGTCGACCATCCTATTCCCTTCCTCAAGTCTTGTGCACATCAGTCCCAACTAATATGGTTTGGCCATGTCTGCAGAGTTAAAGGGGGCGTGGGTTGTCACTTTGATTACGGAAACAACGACAAACGGATTTATTTGTCGTTGCCCTAAAGACGCCATTAGGCGTGATGGGAACAACGGCAAAGAAAATCTATTTGCTGCTGCCCTTAAGACGCCACTAGGCGTAATGGCCACTGACTGCTTTGCCGGTCGTTGGCTAAGGACGGAAGAAGAAGAAGATGTCTGCAGAATGGGAGAAGATCGGCTGCCAAGGCAGGTATGGTAGGCTAAGAGCCAGGAATCGAGACCTCCAGGACGACCCAGAGTCCGCTGGGAGGACAACATTAGACAATCTCTGAAGGACCGAGGACTAGAATGGAACCCGGCCAGGAGGAAGACAGCCGATAGGATAGTTTGGCGTTCTCTGTGGCGGTCACCGAGGAGAATAAAGAAAAGAAAGAAAAGTGAAGAAAAAAAACGCAGTGTCATCATTATTCAACAGAAGCAGAAGTATTGTTTCTTTTTAAACAAACCAACTATTAAAAAAAAACATAAAGAAGGTGTGAGAACGAGTGCCGTAATTGACAGAAATAGAAAAACGAATGCCGACATCACATATGACGAAGTTGCAATCATTTAATTTTCATTGGCGGTCCTTACGAAGCATGGAGCCACCATTGCATCTGGTCCCTTGCAGGAAGCCTGCACAAAGCATTCACATGTTCTTGTTGTGGTGGTTTCTGTGACAATTTGTTTTAGATGATGAGTTTGTCAGCCCCATGCACAACCTCATATATAGTCGCCTTGTACGACATGCATGAAGGTGTGGTAGTCGTTTTCTTTCTTTGTCTCTTCGGAAACCCTCGGGAATGTCTCTTCTGCAACCCTCGGGAATGTCTCTTCGGAAACCATCGGGAATGTCTCTTCGGAAATCATCGGGAATGTCTCTTCGGAAACCTTCGGGAATGTCTCTTCTGAAACCATCGGGAATGTCTTTTCGGAAATCATCGAGAATGTCTCTTCGGAAACCTTCGGGAATGTCTCTTCTGTAACCCTCGGGAATGTCTCTTCGGAAACCCTCGGGAAATACGCGGGGCAACAAAGTTTCAATACTAGGGTATAAACCTATGAAAGACCATCTAACCTTTGAGCTTGGAGGCTATGCATCACGAAATGTTCAATTCAGTACACAACTCTGAAGATCCTAGAATGTTTCAACAATAGAAGGTAAACAGAGATATACTTGGAGCTTATTGGAAATCTAACAGCAAGGCTCGGACGATCAGGCATCTCTTCAACGAATAGTCGATAAAAAGTTATTCCCAAGAAGGGGACTGCATGCTAAATTTCAACTCTCTGGGATAAAGATTGTGTTTAACCACTTTTATTTGAGATCTTCTGCTCATTGTATATTTGTTGAGTTTCAAATAACAGATTTTGAGCGTCAAAATTTGAAACGCAACGAAAATACAATGTGCGGATGATCTCAAATAGAAGTGGTTTTAAAAAATCTTCACCGTAGAGAGTTGAAATGTTGCATGCAGTTCCATTTCTGGGTACACTTTAATCGTTGAAGTTTTGACCGGCAAATGATTTAGCCGATATTATTTATACACTGATTAAAACACAATAAAATAAAGTGAAAATAACCTCTATGAAGTAGTGGTATTTCAGTATGGGAAATAATTAACTGCGAATATAGATTGTGTTTAATATTTGAATGGACTGGCGTCGGGTGGTGACTGATGATGTGCAAATTAAATCTATGTGTTTCTTCAAACAACGACGTCATTTGTCTTTTGTTTTAAACACAGCTCTGGTAACGACCAACTTTCTTGTGAGCTTTACATGTTTAAACTTGTCAACGTAGATTTTATTCAAAGATGAATTTCATTTGATGGGCGTGACAATGATTCCGACAAAACTAATACTGAGTTACGAGTAAGTCGCCTGCCAAAACACGGCGGGAAAAAATTACCGGTAAGTCGTGCTCTTTTTACTGCATGCACTAGTGCTGGAACTAAATTTCTCATTTTTTGCTTCAGAAGTACACGGAAACAGTGTGGCACGAAAGATTGAAGCTTCATCTGTGATGAGCAGTTAGCCTTTACTGGCTAAATACACACACACACTCATATATATATATATATATATATATATATATATATATATATATATATATATATATATATATATATATACATATATATATATATATATATATATATATATATATATGTAGTGGTGTTGATGGTATTGTATGATGTGTTATTACTACATGTAACTTGTATGAGGCCAGCTGTGAAGGCTCCTGAGATAAAATGTAGTTGAGAATTATCAGAAGGCCTTTCTTGCTACCACTACGACCTCACACTTAATTTTTTTTTTCTTAATGAATGTGGCTACGTAAAGTGTCTAGGGTAATGATGTGTAATGTGGTGTGTTAGTTATAAATACACCCACAGACATTTAAGAAGACTAATAAGATTAACAAGTGTTAAAATACACTGAACTAACTCACGTGTATAAAGTTTTTGATATAATTATATTACATTTATTGGTTCTGGATCAAGTTTTATGTGACCAGAACTTGTTTTAAAAGAAGGATTGAAAATTTATGAAAAAAAATGCATGGAATGTTACATAATAAATGCAAGAGCGTACCTATTTAAGTACTAGACTAGTTAGTTTTATTAAAAAAAGTTCGAGTAGTCATCTCTTTGGGAGGATATTTACTGTTTGTGCTGTTGGGGTGGCCTCATCACACCTGTCTATATTGACTACACAATGTCCAGAAAATGGTGGGAATTTTTACGGGGATATTAGTCACTACCAATAGTTGGTGAATGTCCAGCAGACCAGAGGCTCACTCATCTTTTTGTAGCTCTGGTGCTGAAAACTTGCGGTCCCACCTCTCCGTGCTGGCGGGCAATAATGGTGGTCTCTGTCACAAGAACTGCACAGATACACTCGAGTACAGTCACCCACCGAATAGACTCTGCTTTGTTGTCGATAGAAACTCACAGCTCTGCAATCAAAGTATGGGCCATGTGTCAAAATCTATTCTCTACCCACGTCTGGACACAACACTGACACAACAACCACATCATACAGACAGGTCAGATCTCTCTGACCAAACAGCACAGTTACCATGGTGGGTTTACATCAGATAGATCCTCCCAGACTATAGATTCTGAAAAATATTTATTAGTTGTCGGCCCTAAAAGAAGATAGGTAATCTGTTTCAACGCTTGATATATCTTGCATAATCCTTGCTGTAGTTTATGTACCTTGTTGGTCCCTAGACCCTGACTTGGGCGGGGGGTCTAGAGCAAATCCCTACTTGTTTGTAAGGCTAGATTTTGATATGGCAGTATCAAATCACTCGAACATGAAACAATATTCAAAATATATAAAGAAATAATTTCAATCTTACCAGATTATGAATACATAACACAGAATTGCTAGCAAAACTCAGCTGAGCTGCTGGCTATAGTATGGCGTCCCTAAATTTATTCACTGTCTTTCATATGGGAAAACACCACACTTTAAAATCTGTGTCTAACACTGAACAATTATTGAAGAATGACCCCACTTTCGTGTCTGAGCGCTAATGATATGATTGTCTGTGGCCAATCACTGCCTAGTTGTACTTTAAATTTCAAATTTCTACACTAAAGTCATTTCAGTCATGCTTCAGTCAAGTATGGATGGTTATCTGTTAGTCTGTCCGTCTCTACTTGTGTTTCTAAAAAAAATGTGCTTGATTTTTGAAGCAACCTTTCTCTCCCCTTAAAATTTTGTCGTAAAAAGTTATATTTAGACACAGCTACCGCTCAAAAACCCTCTCCTCCATAATAAGTAACTTTGAACACCTGCGTCCCCAAGGTCGTGTTTTGTGTGCAAATAACGACACTTTTTATTCAAGGCAGTCTGTCGATGATGTAAACTACACTGTCTTTTGTCATTATCTTCAATATTATCTATCCGTTTGTAAAATTAAGATCATATTATTTCATTGCTCAGAATAGGCCATCCGGCCAGCTAATTTTTATATTCCTAACATTAATATTAAGAAAAATTACTTTTTAAATTTTTGTAATATTCCTAACATCTGCGTTTTAGCCGCTGAATTCAAATCAAGGCTTGGTATCGCAAAACGTCCAATTCCGTACCTCGTGTCAATTTGGGGGACGTGAATTTTTACTTTCCTCCACCCCCCCCCCCCCCATTGCGTCTCCTTAGCCTTTCCAGTCATATTTTTTTTCTTTTGATCCGCCGTTCCCCTCCTGTCTAGCAAGTCAATTTTATGGAGGGTGATGACCCGCGGTCTAGGCGATCATGTACATCAGCAGCCTACGCATTATGTTTTTATCCTTAAATGTTATCTTTTGAGTATTTTACCGTTGTATCTCTGTCAATTTCACTACACATCTCCCCACTTGAAAACATGCCTATGGCAAGTTCCAAAACCAGCGATACACATAGGTAAAATTACTCCTCACGTCTGCCACTACTCTAATTTTGATCACAGGGGTGCCGACTGAGGAAATCTGCACCGACATTCAATTTGCCTGGGATATATTGGATACTGAACTGATAAGGTTGAAGCAATAAAGACCACCTCAGCAATCTTGCGTTTTCATGCTTAGCCTGAGACAAGAACACGAGAGGCTGATGATCCGTCTCCACCACAAATGTCCTACCATATAGATAGATTTGAAACTTCTTTATTGCCCAGATTAATGCTAAACATTCTTTTTCGCTTGTGGAGTATCCTTGTTCCGCCTTATTCAATTTACGGCTTGCATAAGCGACTGGTTTCAGTTCCCCATCAGGTGAAGATGATCTTTGCAACAAAGCCCCTCCGAGTCCCACATTACTTGCATCGGTTCTTAAGACAAAGTCCTGTGTCAAATCAGGCAGTTTGAGAATAGGCTTGCTAGTGAGTTTTTCCTTTAACTCTTGGAACGCTAGTTCACATTGTGCAGTCCAAATAATTTTATCTGGAAGTCCCTTGCGAGTCAGATCAGTCAGAGGAGCACAAATAGCGTTAAAATTCTTGATGTATTTCTGATAAAATCCGCATAACGACACAAATGATCGCACGTCTTTTTTTGTTTGCGGCCTAGGTGCTCTCTGCAGTTTTTCCAAGTTCTTAGGATCAGGGGTCATATTACCCTGATATACAGTGTGTCCCAAGAATTCCAACTCTTTGCATCCAATACAACATTTTGTTGGCCTAGCAGTTAAGTTCGCCTCCCGAAGTCTATCAAACAACATCTCCAGAGCTTCAATGTGTTCTTCAAAGGTCTCGGTGGCGACGAGAATATCATCCATGAAATTTGTGATACATGGGTTATTCAGGGGGTCCAACAATTTTCGCATCATCCTTGAAAACACACTCGGAGCATTTTTCAGTCCGAATGGTAGCATATTGAATTCATAATGTCCATCCGAAGTGCTAAAAGCCAAATAAGGTCTCACTTCAGGCTTCACTGGGATCTGGTAATAGCCTTTACTAAGATCCACCTTTGAAAAGTATTTTGCCTTGTTCAGTCTGGCAAATAGCTGTTTTGTGTCTGGTAATGGATCCACTTGTCCTTCTGTGACAGCATTCAGTTTCCTGTAATCTATGCACAGTCTGTGTTCCCCAGACGGTTTCCTCAACAAAACGACACTAGAACTAAAAGATGATTCACTGTGCGAAATAATCCCCTCCTTCAATAAATAATCTATTTCTTCCTTTAATGCCTTCTCCTTCGCGAACGGAATAGAATAGGCTCTCATACAGATTGGGTTTGAGTCTACCAGTTTCATGTCATACTGTAGCAAATTTGTATGGCCTGGTTTATCTGTTAATACATCTGTATGTTCCTCCAGAACCTTTTGAACTCTCTCCCTCTGGTTTTTAGTCAGGTGCTTACTGACTTTTACCTGTGCTGCTGTTTCACAAGGATGTAATGGGTATTCATGTGAGGTGAGTGGTTCCTTTTGCATCTGGGTTGCAATAGCTAAGGTCAATAAGGGGGTGCTTTCCTGGAGTGGTCTGTCCAGATACTTCTTTAACAGGTTTACATGATAAACTTTTTCCTTCCCCTTTTTGTCAATTTTATAGTTTGTTCTAGACACCTTCTCTAGAACCGTATATGGACCTTGCCAACCAATTTGTAATTTATTCTGGCTTCCGGGTAGTAAAAGCAGCACCTTCTCTCCGACTGCCAGTTCCCTGTCCTTTGCCTTCCTATTAAAGTATGCTGCATGTTTCTTCCTGGCTTGTTTCAAATTATCATTTGCCAGTTTCCATCCAGCTTTCAAACGAGTGGTCAGTTCGTTCACGTATTGATACGATGAGGTAACAGTCTCTTCCGCCTTCTCATCTGTCCAGGTCCTTAATAAAGTTACATCTGGATCTTTAATTTATCATACTTATTTTTCATGGAACTCATCTGGTCCCGTCCATTAGAAGCTTTATAATGAGGACTTTTCTTCCTAGAATCATCACTCACAAATCGACCACTACCAATTTTTCTCTGGGGTTTGTCTCCCCACTTAAGATTGTTTATGAGAGATCTTCGCTCTCTTGTCTGTTCCTCCAGTTTATATAAGTCTGACCGAGGGATTGTCATCCTATCCTGGGTTAAATTTCTTCTTTGTACTCTTCGCATAGCGGCCATGTTAATCCATTCAAGTGAAGACTGGGTGTGAAAAGGGGGCTCCCATTCCACTTTGTCTACCCGTGTATAATTAGTTTTCCTTTCAGGCCTAAAGTTGCCCCGTGGCGGTTCTAGGTCCTGCACATATTTTCCCTTTGTGGGTGTTCCCTCATGAAATACGCCACATGCTTCTACAAAGTTTTCAACATCGACATTTACGTCGGGCCAATAGTATTTTAGAGCAATCTTTTGGCAGATGGTACCGACTTTCTCATGGTCACCATCTTTTCCAACATGTAAGCTCCTTATCAAATTTGCCCTATATCTCTTGGGAAGAACTAACTGTCCGTGACCAGTGGATCTAGTTCCTGTCTTCCTGTATAATAATCTATTCTTCATGAAATATTCCCCCTTGCTCGGAGGTGTGTGGCATTTGGGCAATTTTTTAAAACAGGGCTTGAGTGTCCTATCCTCAGCCTGCGCCTTCCTCATCTCCTCTGGATGAGCGTTTATAGGTTCACCTTCTTCCTCCTTCTTCTGTGACCTGGTCTGCACTGTCGCCATGATCACAGGTTTCTCGGGATTCCCCAAGAAGACGTATCTACACCCCAATATCAGAGGGTAGATTGGTTCATCTATCACTGCTGCTCTGATTTCTCCTTCCACATAGCGAGTTTTCACCGTTATCCTTGCGATGGGAAGTGTCATGAGTGGTATGTCCTTAGTCGCCCCTTGTATTTCCACTGTTTCTGTGGTATACTGACTTGGGTCCACTAGGCTAGACTTCACAACTGAATCATAATCCAAACCTGTATCATAAAGGCACCTTATGGTGACCCCATTACAAATAACATCCTCACAAACTGGGGGGTGATAAGGTTCCTGTTGTCCCTTAGGATTAACCTTTACTCTTTGCGTCCCCGACTTCATTGCAGCAATGTTTGAAGGTTTCCTTCTACAAAATTCGGTGTTATGGTTATCCTTCTTGCACCATTTGCACCATCTTTTTCCTTGGTTCAACGGTTTTCTTTCATTGAACTTTTGGTCATTGAACTGTGAGTTTCTGTCGCGATAGTCATTTCTTTGCCGCTCAAAGTTTGTCCTACCCTTATTTCCCTGCTCTCTATTATCAAATTTATTAAATTGCTGTGGAGCTTTAAAATTGTCTATGTGCTTCTTCTTAGCACCACTTACCTCTGCCTGAGCTGCCTGATACCTCTCAGCAACATTTAAAATTTCCCCCAACTTCTCTGCACCCTGTTCCATGAGAAATTTTCTCATGTCTGGAGCCATGGACTCTCTCAATTGCTCAATCATGATCATTTCTTTAAGATCTTGGGTCTTCCCCAGAGCCGTCCATTTCTCCAAATAGGTTTCTATTCTGGCAGAAAATTGGTGGTATGTCTCCCCAGACAACAGTTTGGCATTTCTGAATTTCTTACGATAAAATTCACCATTCTTTTCGTACCTTAATAACAAAGCCTGCTTTAACATGTCATAATTGTCTTGGTCTTCCCTGTTCATTTTGGCAAATACTTCGTAAGAAGTACCCCTCAATCCCTGTGATAGCTTTAAGCTCCACCTCTCTCTCTCTAACCCATATGTAGTAGCTAATAACTCAAAACGTCCTAGGTACCCCTCTATGTCATCGTCTTTTTCAACAAAATGGTCTAAATGAAACCCCATAGCTGAGTTTGAGGCTCCCATACTGGGCGTAGCATCTGAGGCAAAAGGGCTGGCACCATTTTCAGGAGCCGGGCCTTGTAATTCCAGCTCCCTTAGTCGTAATTCATGCTCCCTCTGCAACCTTCTATCTTCTGCTTCCCTTTCGGCCTTTTTATCTTCTGCCTCCCTTTGCTGTCGTTTTTCTTCTGCCTCAATCTGCAGCCTCTTAATTTCTCTATCAGCCTCAATTTGTAATCTCTTTTCTTCAGCTAACCTGTCAGCCTCTAATTTTCTTTCAGCCTCTTTTTCTAATCTCCTTTCTTCCCGTTCAATATATTTATCACATTCAGTCGTTACGTATTGAATTAAAATTTGACCATCCATCCCCATCTCCTTCGCAGTGAGCACAGCAGCTGATCTAAACTTTGCTAGCTCTGCCATACTTTTTGGACAATATAATAATATACAAGATAAATCTCTAACCAGTAAATACACTAAGTACTTCTAATTACTATATGACTATAGTCTAACTAATTCTAACTAACCAGTTAACTAATTAATTATTACTGGCTGTGAAGATTCACCAACTTTTATCTGCAGGGACACTTTTAATTTTAAAGGAAATTTTACAATTTATTTCCCTACTTTTATTTCTCCCACCAGGAGATCCTAATTTTACTGTTGGGCTAATTATCCCTGGACAAGACCCCAATTTATGTAGTGGTGTTGATGGTATTGTATGATGTGTTATTACTACATGTAACTTGTATGAGGCCAGCTGTGAAGGCTCCTGAGATAAAATGTAGTTGAGAATTATCAGAAGGCCTTTCTTGCTACCACTACGACCTCACACTTAATTTTTTTTTTTCTTAATGAATGTGGCTACGTAAAGTGTCTAGGGTAATGATGTGTAATGTGGTGTGTTAGTTATAAATACACCCACAGACATTTAAGAAGACTAATAAGATTAACAAGTGTTAAAATACACTGAACTAACTCACGTGTATAAAGTTTTTGATATAATTATATTACATTTATTGGTTCTGGATCAAGTTTTATGTGACCAGAACTTGTTTTAAAAGAAGGATTGAAAATTTATGAAAAAAAATGCATGGAATGTTACATAATAAATGCAAGAGCGTACCTATTTAAGTACTAGACTAGTTAGTTTTATTAAAAAAAAGTTCGAGTAGTCATCTCTTTGGGAGGATATTTACTGTTTGTGCTGTTGGGGTGGCCTCATCACACCTGTCTATATTGACTACACAATGTCCAGAAAATGGTGGGAATTTTTACGGGGATATTAGTCACTACCAATAGTTGGTGAATGTCCAGCAGACCAGAGGCTCACTCATCTTTTTGTAGCTCTGGTGCTGAAAACTTGCGGTCCCACCTCTCCGTGCTGGCGGGCAATAATGGTGGTCTCTGTCACAAGAACTGCACAGATACACTCGAGTACAGTCACCCACCGAATAGACTCTGCTTTGTTGTCGATAGAAACTCACAGCTCTGCAATCAAAGTATGGGCCATGTGTCAAAATCTATTCTCTACCCACGTCTGGACACAACACTGACACAACAACCACATCATACAGACAGGTCAGATCTCTCTGACCAAACAGCACAGTTACCATGGTGGGTTTACATCAGATAGATCCTCCCAGACTATAGATTCTGAAAAATATTTATTAGTTGTCGGCCCTAAAAGAAGATAGGTAATCTGTTTCAACGCTTGATATATCTTGCATAATCCTTGCTGTAGTTTATGTACCTTGTTGGTCCCTAGACCCTGACTTGGGCGGGGGGTCTAGAGCAAATCCCTACTTGTTTGTAAGGCTAGATTTTGATATGGCAGTATCAAATCACTCGAACATGAAACAATATTCAAAATATATAAAGAAATAATTTCAATCTTACCAGATTATGAATACATAACACAGAATTGCTAGCAAAACTCAGCTGAGCTGCTGGCTATAGTATGGCGTCCCTAAATTTATTCACTGTCTTTCATATGGGAAAACACCACACTTTAAAATCTGTGTCTAACACTGAACAATTATTGAAGAATGACCCCACTTTCGTGTCTGAGCGCTAATGATATGATTGTCTGTGGCCAATCACTGCCTAGTTGTACTTTAAATTTCAAATTTCTACACTAAAGTCATTTCAGTCATGCTTCAGTCAAGTATGGATGGTTATCTGTTAGTCTGTCCGTCTCTACTTGTGTTTTCTAAAAAAAATGTGCTTGATTTTTGAAGCAACCTTTCTCTCCCCTTAAAATTTTGTCGTAAAAAGTTATATTTAGACACAGCTACCGCTCAAAAACCCTCTCCTCCATAATAAGTAACTTTGAACACCTGCGTCCCCAAGGTCGTGTTTTGTGTGCAAATAACGACACTTTTTATTCAAGGCAGTCTGTCGATGATGTAAACTACACTGTCTTTTGTCATTATCTTCAATATTATCTATCCGTTTGTAAAATTAAGATCATATTATTTCACTGCTCAGAATAGGCCATCCGGCCAGCTAATTTTTATATTCCTAACATTAATATTAAGAAAAATTACTTTTTAAATTTTTGTAATATTCCTAACATCTGCGTTTTAGCCGCTGAATTCAAATCAAGGCTTGGTATCGCAAAACGTCCAATTCCGTACCTCGTGTCAATTTGGGGGACGTGAATTTTTACTTTCCTCCATCCCCCCCCATTGCGTCTCCTTAGCCTTTCCAGTCATATTTTTTTTTTCTTTTGATCCGCCGTTCCCCTCCTGTCTAGCAAGTCAATTTTATGGAGGGTGATGACCCGCGGTCTAGGCGATCATGTACATCAGCAGCCTACGCATTATGTTTTTATCCTTAAATGTTATCTTTTGAGTATTTTACCGTTGTATCTCTGTCAATTTCACTACAATATATATATATATATATATATATATATATCTATATATATATATATATATATATATATATATATATATATATATATATATATATATATATATATATATATATATAATGGAAATTGTGACAGTAAACTCTACGGTACAGAAAACACCAGAAATTTTTCTAAGTCCACAATACGTTGAGTTTTTTTGGTGTACTAGTGAAAGGGCTGTGACTGAGGGGCAACAGGCGGCGTATATTATAAGAGGTGTTAGGCATAGAATTTCAGTTGCTAGTGCGCAGTGGCTAGTCTCGTCGGCTTCGCGCAGGTGTCTCAGCGTGTGTCCTTAGTTGTGATGTGCGACGGAACGAACGGTATAATTTGTCTTCTCTTTGTTACTTTCACAATTGCCTCCACGGCTGGCGGAGTTATGGATTTTAAAGTTGCTACCATAATTGAAATGGGTTCATTTTCGATACAAGACAACAGGAGGCTGAGACGCTTGGGAGACATGACCCAAGTGGGCCCGCCCCCCTTAGAGTGTAAAGCAGTATACTGGGCCGAAACACTTATCGGACGGGGGGACCTCATCTGATGATCAGATTGCCTCCTGTTGTATCGCTCTGTAAAGAGTGGAGACACTTATTCAATAAATACCCGACTGTTATAAATGTGGGAAATTCCAGAAATGTTGCCATCGACAAGCAACAAGGTATGACGGGACGGTTTCGTGCATTATTTTTCCTTGGTTTAATGGTTTTGGCTATTACCGTTTCCCTAATTTTTTTTCTCTCTCTCTCCCATGGTCCCTTCATTATTTCGCCTTCCCACGCAGGTAAATTCATGCGAATCACGCGCCTGAACAAAACTCAATTTACAGGTGTGAGATAAAAAGATTGGATTTCCAGCGCTAGCAGATGAGGCTCATTTATGCATCTAAAGTTTCTTGTTCAGGGAAGGTGGCACATCTCATTTTTGTAGCAGACATGAATTGCCAGAGACCACCCCTTCGCTCTCATAGAAACCACATACAAATAGGGAACATACAATATTCCCTCACTCTCTCAGCTCCTGCCTCCAATGAGCTCCATGTCCCCAGTGCGAAAGACAGAGTAACAATAAAATCAGTTTTGTAAGCTTCGGCCATAGCAAATTCTAAAACACTAGTTAATTATCTAGTGCATTCCTAGCTAAAAAATGTTAGCAAGAGAAGTACAAATTCTGAAAGCTTCTTCAGAAGAAATAGCTATAGACAGGCGACCTCTGGTAACGCCGACCAGAAACAATTTTTGGGAAGTTCTGAGCTCAACAAAGGGTCTCTGTTGGCATCAGAAGCTGGTGTTCTTAGCACATTGTCAAAGAAAACAAACACATTGTCCCGATAGTCCATCGTGGAAAATAGAAAAAGAGAGTCACCCCAACCCTTGGCAGTACACTAAGAAAGGATCAGCCAAGCACAGATAAGTCCAAAGGGACTGAAAATCAATTCACGGCATTTAGTATTTGTGTTCACGGCTATTTAGTGTTTGAATTCACGGCTATTTGTATTCATGGCTATTTGTATTCTGATTTAAATGCGAAGTTTAACTCTACATAAGACTTTATAATTACAGTTCTCAAAAATTAACAAAATTATCACTCAACAATCCCTGTCTTTGATGATCTAATTAAATGTAATATTTGGAGGAAACAAAAACTCATTAATACATTTGTTTTATTTGATGTGTAGCAAGATCACGTCTGAATTTAGATTATATATTATCTCAAAGTGTTGAACAAAAATCTATGTAATAAATGCTATTCGTTATATTTATATAATATACTTCAATGTTGTAACAAGCACGCTGTGACCAGTAGTTATACACTCTTATTATTAGAATTCACCTATTTATTATTAGAATTCACTTCACCTATCCTTACACATATACCTTATCTTCCACTGTATTCTAATCCTCGACTATACGTCAGGAAGGGGGCATCGTCAAGCCAGTCTATCAGGCATAATTGTCGGATAAGATCTATTTTGACTTTCAGTGGTCGCAGATAATTCAGGACAGTAGTGGCAGAGATAAAGATCTGGAGCAGACATCTATTTTTCATTATCTGTACCCATCGCTTTCTCTAAGTTCTATCCCATAGTTTCCGCCAGGCATTTCTTACTTCTTTCACGAGCCTGAACTTCTATTTAGAGAAATTTTCCTGGAGAACTATTGAGTTATCTGTTATTATCTCTTATATTATCTACTACTTATAGGAGACTTGTAATTACTTATCTCACTTTTGCCACAATTAGTGAGCGAATAACCAGAGATATTTAAACGGGCCACAATACCGCCACACAGAGGCAGAAATATTTCTAAAATACAAAAATCCTGCGCATGACGTATATTGGGAACAAAATTTGCGTTGTTTCAACAGGCGCATAATTTGGTAACCGCGCCGGAACGCTCCATAAAAAAGATTGCAATATTGGTGTGAAAATATAGGAATAATAATGTGACGGGGGGATAAGAAAACTAGTGGGTTTAATGACTTAATATCATAAAATAAGTTGTGGTCTGATTGTCGTCCCTGCTCCGCAGTAGTGGTCAAACAGTGACCAACTCTAGAGTATAATGATGAGGGTATTCAAAGGTATCAACCTTCGCTCAAGATTATTCACTACTTCACATGTCAAACATTATAATCTCCTCCCAGATGATGTAGCCTTAAGTTCAACACCAAGAGATATAAATAATTTCCTTGGTAAATTTACTTTTTACATCATCTTGAACCTACAGAAAGTTGAAATTTCAATTATTTTAGGCAGTAAAATGACTCAGGATGGTGATACAACAAGAGAAATCCATACTAGAATTGCTTTGGCAGCTAGCGCCTTCAATAGATTATCTAACATTTGGAAATTACGATCATTGTACCAAGTCGTCTGTTTAATTCAAATGTTATTCAGTGCAAGATGGTGGAGAACAAGCTGAATTCCTCGAGAACAAATGTCTTAGAAAACTCATGAACCAGTTGGAAAGAATTGAAATCCTAAGAGAAGACTCCGTCTCCGTATATAAGGAAAGACGATGGTCATATATCGGTCATGTCCTACGAATGCAAACAACAGAACCCACATGCTTCACTTGGTTTGTGAGCTCGCCCTTATGCAGCTAAGAGGAGTCACAACGAACAACCTGGTAGAAGCGTGTATCTTCCGCAGACAGAAAGTCTGGGTTAACAATAGAAATGTCGTTCAGTGTAGATTCTTACTCCCTCTGGAGCTAGCGATAAGCAAAAAATCAATGTGGCAAGTTTGCTCTGCGCAAACAGAAGTCATTGTTGCTTAAAAAAAAATAGGTCAACCAATCAGCTAAAATTAAGGGAGTGACAAAAGATGGTAAGAAACCCTTGAAGGATGAAAGCGAAAACGTCAGTTAGCGGGTGCACACACAAAAATAAAAGGATGACACAGGAAAATGTAACGATCTAAGATTGACTCGTTACACAAGTAATGGAGGGAAAAAAACGAATTTTAGGGATCAATTTGCTCGCTCCGAGAGTCTGCTATCGTAAGCTTGCGTAGGCGAAGAAATAGTAGCTGTGTTACATGTTGCTCGCATACAGGATGTAATAGACTGTGGCAGAGGAATGGGTTGTAGAGTTCCTTTTGACTTGTTCGTTTTCGTCTCGCGTCGCTTTCTCTTGACTTTATACCGGACATGCTCCTGCGGGAGCATGCTGTGGCCGGGCAGGGTAGTGGGGGTTGCTGTTTAACTCGAGAGTATTAGATTTTGATTACTAGCTAGCCTGCTAGAGGTGATGATTTCTCTCTACAGACTTACAGGAATTTACCAGGTTCGGGGACAATCCTCTATGATGTTTTATTTTTAGAGCATATGGTTATTATTTGTGTTGCACCTGCAACGATTAGCTTTGGCATGATCCTTTAATAATTGGTATGATGGCTAACTGCAAACATATGATTCGTCAACAGCATTTGTGTTCAATGAAACAAATGTTTATTCAATTTCCAACAAGAACTGGGTTAAGTCAAATGGTAACCACACCAAATTTGCATAATAGCATGTTGACATTTAATAAACAAGCATAAAAAGTCAATGCATTATTTTAATGATGCAATATTCCTTATTGCATCTCGTAATCTTTTCAAGTTGCTAAAACATGGCGTGGCTCCTCTATCCTTCTAGTGTTCCTTCGTTTATTTGTTAATGTGGTCTAGATTTCACGTTTTTCTTCTCTCTTCATTTCAATGAAGAGCCAAACTTTCTCTTATTCATTAGTATTCCTTAGTTTGACTTTCTCTCAGCTTAAGGACCTTCATTCTTGGTAAAAGGTTCAGATATATGCCTGGGTTTACAATTCTTTACCCAGTTTTCGAGCGTAGCTCCGTTTCAGTTATGACTGTGGGCTCTAACTGTTATTGCATTCAGTATTTAGCAATACTTACAGTTTTCATGAATTCACAAACAAATTATTCTACGTTTCGAAGTTACACAGTTGCATTAATTGTGCGAAGTCAATCTCCTCTATAGAATATCACTGAGCAAAGAGAATTACGTCTTGTCTCCACCGCTCTAAATTCATTACTGACTAAAAAATGGCTTCGTCTCTTGTTCATTCCGGGGAAAAAAGACTCAGCCTAACCATTGGTGGAAAATCACGTGACCAATGCTTGGCGTTACGAAGCGAAGCTTAGCCTAAAATAATGCGTGGCTTTTCGAAGCTAACCTGGTTTAATTAAACATCTGCGCCAAGACTTTTTTAATCTTCTGTTTCTATAAAAATTTATTTTATATGTTAATATAGCCTGTATCTGAAAACTTACGGTATACGCGGTTACATACAGATCCCGGGGCCCTGCAAATGTATCCCGTAGGGAGACATTTGAGTACTATCAATAACAAAAATCCATCCCCAAAAATTTCTAAGTTCAAAAAAATTTTCAGAAAAATTTAAAGTTCAAAAATTTTTCTAAGTCCAAAAATATTTCCAAAAAAATTTAATTTAATTCCTATACTGGGGTCCTATGTCTATATGAGATTGTCTGCTATGTAAAAAAAACTAGTAGTGGACATCAACTTCAAAAAGTGTAACTTATTCATCACATCATAATATTTTTCACCAAATTTATAAATTGGCAACACTGCCTAACAAAATCTGCAAAACACTCATAAGGTCATCACTAAAAAAATGTGACGAGTGGCAACACTGGGGAATGAACAATAAACTATCTTATTTGCAGAACTTGGCTGGATTATCATAATCTATTACATTTCATTCAAAAAATATAGTTGATTACATTCTCTTGGATGTGGTGGGGGTGTTATCTCTTTTCTGTACTGTTATTTGCTCCATATTAAAAGCCTGCAAGTACTAAAAAAATCTTTTTTTTTTTTTTTTTTTTTTTTTCTAGTGAATTTGCTCATTATTACATGTAGAAAACATCTCTAAACATAATATGCATATTTATCAGACGATAATACAACCAGCATCATTTTTATAAGTAATCATTTTTCACAATAAAAGCATTAAAACCTCATGGCTTATCCTTATTTATTTATTTGTATGTTTCCTTGTTATAGACATTTTCCAAATGGTAAGTGTATAAACTCGTTCTAAGTCCGTCACTGTAGAAAATGTTCTATATTACATTTTTTTTTTCTTCAAAATATGTGATGTTTGTCTCTAATATCCGTACGTCTGGTGGTGATCCTGTCCATTAGTCAGTTATTTCTAATCATTCCTTCTTTTCTGTCAATACAGTATTTTTTTTTTTTTGTGAACTCTGTCCTAGAAATATTATTTTATATATATATTTATTCTTCAACGATCTTCTTTGACTTACCATACATCAATTTTCAAACATCAAATTATTCAGCAACCAACAGACGAATGTGTTACTATCATATTATGAAATAGAAGGGAAAAGAAAAATATAGTTTCCAAATCATCATGAATTTTCTACATTGGGTTCCGTATTACTTTATTTTCTCTTTTAAGACAACTGCTTATACTTTTGACAATATGTATCCATGTTGTCACTCTCGAGGCATCCTTGTATACAATTTATATTTGTCTCCTTTTTTTTTTTTTTTCATAACACCAATGTATCATTTATGGTGTACCAATATCATTGTATCTATTCTAGTCCTCCTGTTATCTTGAGAATTCATCCTTAGTAACTCCCTATGTACCTTATCTAGCAATACATTTATGCAAAACACATCAAACAATTATTTATGGAAACATTTAACTGAGATGTAAGAACTTTTGACAATATGAGATGAAAAAAAATTTTGGGGTCATCACTCAAAAAATGTGACATAGAAAGGAAGAAAAAATATTCAATTGATCGTGAGGAATCTACAATATTCTTATAAGACAAAGTTCCTTGCACTCTGACTACTATTTAACCATATTATTTCTTGTTATCCTTGCATACAGTGTACCATTTCCATTTCCTTTATAAGTCCAATTCATCGCTCATGGTGCTCCAATATTTTAAAATGTGGATCCTTCCTATTCCTCTTATTCTGTACTGGAAATATATCCTTATTAATTGTCCATGTACTATATCTGTGACATGTCTGTCCTTGGGATAACGTTATTTTCTTATCCAATATCCTCGGGGTGAGCAAATCTCAGTATGTCCAATTTCATCAACCATTTATTTATTTTCTCTCCTGTAATTCTGGGTATGTTATGAGTATAGTACATTGTCAATTTATTCTAACTATCTTACAACATTCTGTAATTCGTGATAAGGAATAGTCATTTGTTATACAACAATGTTCATATTACAAAGGCAATGAGCAAAAATCAAAAAAAAAAATATCTTCTCCAAAAATGCGGATGTATCTCTATTTCCTTTACCTCTGGGTGTAGCAATTATTCAGTCATTATTTTTTTTTTTTCATTATTTAATCTCCATTTTGTGTCCTTAGTACCTGTGGTTCCATGGGATTATCATAATTCATTTATGTCTCTTGTCTACTGATAATCCTTCAATAATGACTTCAAATATGGTCCTCATATGTGCAACAATCATCTGCTCTGATTTGTTTCCATGGTATTCATCAAATATTCTATTATATCCTTGTCTTATCTCGTAACCACGAAAGACTAAGATTATTCCTCCTCCAATGTTAATGTGGGGGATTTTGTGCATCAACATTTCAACAAAATCTCAGCTGTGACAACATAAAGTTTCACCTTAATATAAAATGTCATCTTCATCATACATAACCTGTTGCTTCTTCATCTCATGTGTCATTAGTGGTTATCATGCGGTAATGGGGTATTTCATTTGCTAGGTCAGCATGTGCAAATGCTATTTCTTTAACATGGGCAAAGGTATCATCAACAAATAGGTGCAATTTGTTCAATCTGGGGTTAGCATATACTAATGCTCTCAAGGGATTCTTCATTTGCAGAAATTCAGCATGCGCAAATGTCATTGGGGTATTTGTGATAGGCAGTAAAATTTTTGACAGTACTAATATACATCTGGGTCTAAAATAATAATGTACATTTGAAATAATCCTGTGGAGAAAAATAGCATAACCTACAATACTAGTTTTGGGTATGAATTATGTGCTGTTGAGAGATGTCATAGTATGAACAGTATGATTGATCAAGGTGATAGATATAAAGGAGTTTAGCATAATATAGATCAAAGAAATATTAGTATGGGGTAAGAAAACAAAACTACTGGTGTACAGTGTCTGCATGAAAATACAGGACTCTGGATCTGCAAGGACAAGAAGTCTGGTGAATGAAACATGGCATATGATTCGTTTCAAAAGTAGAGATCAATGTTACAACAGAATAGTATGACACATGTGTTATAGGTAAAGTTGTGTAACATTCTGAATATCAAAAACTGTCTGACTAATAAGGGTGTCTGTAAACAAAGAACATTGTATCATCTGTGTCATCTTTATTTCAATAATCCAAATAAAATGTCTAACTAGAATCCTCCGTGGGCTGGTCTTGATTTCTTTCTGGGCATCATTATTCTAAGGCTGGAAAAAATAACTTTTTCAGTGAGGCTTTGACATCTTAGTCTGTAAGCAGGTCATTTGAACTGTCCAAGACTGAAAATAGAGTACATGGGGAGAGTTAGTACATTGTTAAAAATTAAGTGCACATTCGCGGTGACGGTACATGGGATGGCATGTACATTGAAGACTTGAGGGGCGTGTCTCAGCAAAGTTTTAGTAGTTCCTTCAGTTTCTCTGCCATCTCTAACCTTGCAATGTCCCGACTGCTTAGGCGAGCATCATACTGAGTAGCAGTGGTGACGGGTGTGATAGGCGACGACACTGCATTTGCTGATTGTTGGGACACTGAGGACATTGACGAATGCGGTGATGGCTTAACATCTTTTGATTGCGGTGATGGTTTCACTGTGGTAGGGGTTTGTATGGCTGGAACATCTGTTGGTTTTGAGGCAGGTATATGTTTCGCCTTGATTTTTCTTCTGACCTGGTTGTGCTGAACGTTAGCACCGGTTACAATGGGCACAGTAATTTGCACACTGTTGTTTTTGACTAGTTGAGATGAGGCTAACACTTCTCGGCTTGGTTTTGGAACATGATTGCGTTTCTTCAGAATCTTTCGTCTGATATAGTTGTGCTGTATACGCGGAATTTTGTTGCTAGGGATTGAGTCATCAGATTCTGTTTTATAGGCGCGTTTGACGCTGGAGCTGACTGGTACAAATAATGTACTATCCGCATCACTGGTTTCAATGGAACTAGCTGTATCAATGTCTGTTTCTTGTTGGTATAATTCTACCATTTTTCTGTCATTGTGTTCGTTGGGGTCTGACAAAGCTATGCTGTCTTGTTCTGTTTCGTCTTCATAAAGATTGCTGGTATATGGTTCAACAATCTGCTTGGGTATAGTTTCTTCAGGATCTGATTGTTTTGAACGAGCAATCTTGTTCTTGTGGTATAGCAGTGTTTGGTTTTCACTAGTGTTAAAACTAGAACTGCCTGAACTGGGGGTGTGATAGGTATCAGCTGACGATTTATCACTGCGGGAGTAAGTTTGAGTGTGGATATAAGGTGCTTGGTTGTTGTCATCGTGTGACGTCTGAGGCATTATTTCTTCATTTCTAATGCGCAGGTCTCTGTCCTGGAGTCGATTACGCAATTCAAGTGGTGGGATATCTTCTTCGCTTTCGGACGAGTCTCGTTGTTGTCTTGCTCGATGTATTTCATCTGTGGGTGGTCTGGGTATGTGGTCGTCTTGGTAAAATTCAGAGTCTGTCGTCTCTGACTCTGATATGTCAGACGAATCTGTGCTGGATGGATTATAATTTAGGGTGGCTTTTCTGACTGGTCTTGTATTTGTCGTCAGAGGCGGAATGGGCCGGTGATTATCAATTTTTATTTGTTTTACGTGAGCTTTTGTTTGGTGTTGTTTCTCTTCATTCCAAATAATGAAGTTTACAGGCGTAGTTTGTTTCATGATTTTGTAGCCATCTAACCATCGGTCATCGAATTTTGAACTGCGTACATGTTTCTTGTAGTATACTCTGTCTCCTATTTTGTATGTTGGTAGCTTGGCTGATTTATCATGTTGTTTCTGTTTCTTGTGAAATGCCTTCTGCGTATTTCGTTGTGCAATCTGGTGAGCTTTATACTTTTCTTGAAGGATTATTTCGATGGGGTCTTCTCCCATGTATTTTCTTTGTGGGCGAAGTAGGTTGTCTAACGAAAAGTTTGGTTCTCTTCCGTATAGCATGAGAAAGGGTGACATTCCTGTGGTATCGTTCACGTTTACTCGGATGGCTTCAAGAGCTTGGTTAATGTATAGGTCCCAGTATTGGTGGTTCCCCTTGATATTTTTGCTAATAATATCATGTAGGGTGGCGTGCATGCGTACATTTCTGCCATTTGCATTTGGGCAATAATAAGTGGTTGTAGTATGCTCAATATTCAGCTGGTGTAAGGTGGCTTTAAATGGGTTACCTATAAACTGTTTACCGTTGTCTGAAATGATTCGTTTTGGACAGCCATGCCTGGGAATGAATTCTTGTAAAAAAATTTGCGTGATGGACTGCGATGTGGCATCACTGAGTGGGTAACTTTCTGGCCAAACAGAGTATTGGTCAACTATGTGCAGGAGGTATTTGTTGCCTGATTGGGTGAGTGGGTAAGGACCTGATAAGTCAATGCTCACTGTTTGCATGGGGTAATGGGAAGGTTGCATTTCTTGAAGGGGAATTAAATGTGGCTTCATGTTTCTCAATTTACATGTTCTACAGGTGGCTACATATTCTGTAATGTCCTTGTAGAAAGTTTGCCAATAATACCTTTTCTTTATGACATCAATTGTTTTGTCTCTTCCCATGTGCCCGTTGTTATCATGAAACTGTAGCAATACTTCTGGGACTAGATGTGCTGGAATGACTTTTCTTAGTGTCCCTTCTTGTTTCTGATCAATATAGTATAGAATTCCATCCGTTGGGTGTACTGTAAAATCTTTACTTTTTGTTGGGTTTTCTTTCACGTATGTGAGCAGCTTGACAATTTCTGCATCTTTCGCTTGTTCTACTCTCATGTCAAACATCTCTTGGCTTTCTTCTTCTACTTGAGTGGTGGAATCTGAGGTACTTCTTCGACTTGATGAAGTAATTTCATTAATTTCTTTAGCATTATCGTCAATCTCTGAGGATGTGCCATCATTTTTGACTCTATTTGTTTTCACTTCAGTTTCATCATCATATTTAATCCTGGATAAGAGGTCTGCACAGGTGTTCATTTCGCCTGGGATATGTTCGATAGTGGTGTCGTAGGACTGTAAATTCATTGCCCATGTCTGTAACTTCTTTGGCTGTTCTTGTGTTTTGGTGAGCCAGTTAACCAAAGGTTGATGATCAGTTCTTATAATGAGTTTAGTTCCTCTGACGTAAAAGTCAAACTTTTGTACTGCATAGTGAATAGCATATGCTTCTTTCTCAGTGGTGGTCCACCGTTTTTGTGACTTTGACAATGCGTGGGATAGGAATGCAATGGGTTTCTCATTTGGAATGTTTGGTAGGATGGGTGTTTCATCTTCTAGTACAGGTTGGACCAAACAAGCACCAATTGCGTTATCTGAGGCATCGGCGTATAGTATCATGGGCTGAGAAATATCTGGATGTCCAAGCAGTGGGATGGTGGTTAGGGCATTTTTTAGATATTCAAAGGATCTCTGGCAGTCTTCTGTCCATTTGAAGCGTGCATACTTGCGGGTAAGGGCTATCAAAGGCTCTGCTGCTCTGGAGAAATTGATGATGTGGCGTCTATAGTACCCTATTGTACCAATAAATGAGCGTGTTTGTCTCACCGTCTTGGGGCTAGGCATTTCTCTTATGGCTTTGACTTTATCTTCATCAGGTCTGACGCCATGTCTATTGATGACAAAGCCTAAATATTTTGTTTCTGTCTTTAGAAACTCACACTTCGACAGTTTTAACTTTATTTGGTGATGCCTGAGTCTATCAAACACTGTTTCAACCTTGCGGAGGTGGTCTTCCATCGTGCCTGTGGTATGTATCAGGATATCGTCTATGTATGCCAGGGCAAATGGATGTAGACCCTTTAACACTTCATCCATGAGTGACATATATGTTGCTGGAGATCCTTTTAGACCAAATGGCATAACATTCCAAAAAAAACTTCCCATATGTGAACAGAATGTGGATTTCTGTTTTGCCTCAGGTGTCATGGGGATGCACCAAAAGCCTGACCTTGCATCAAGTGTGGTAAAGTATGTAGACTTTCCTAACGTCGCAAGTAGATCGTCTATCCTGGGGAGGGGGGGTAGGAAATGACTTTTGTGATTTTGTTAAGGGCACGGTAGTCGCAGCAAAAGCGACTGGAGCCGTCTTTCTTTGTTACGATCACTATGGGTGAGGACCATTGGGAACGGGATCTTTCGATGATTCCTGCCTGTAGCATTTCATTTATAGACCTTTCCACGAGTTCTCTATTTTTCAAGGGCGTATGATAGGGTTTCATATGTATTGGCTCCTCTGTGGTTGTTTGAATGTCCATTGTGACAGTGTTAGTTCTGCCTAATTCCATGTCATTGAGTGCGAATACATCTTGGTGCTTTTCTACAAACGTTTTCAAACGTTGCTTATTATCTTCTGTGGCATTCAGGGTTGCAATTAACTGAGCTATTCTCTCTCTGTATTTATGATCTGCTATGATATCTCTGGTCTGTCTTGATGCCTCCGTTTCATTCCCATAATTTTGGGACATTTTTCTTGCATCTTGTGAAAATCTCTGCTC
The DNA here is from genome assembly GCA_024509875.1 of Oreohelix idahoensis. Classification (NCBI taxonomy): domain Eukaryota; kingdom Metazoa; phylum Mollusca; class Gastropoda; order Stylommatophora; family Oreohelicidae; genus Oreohelix; species Oreohelix idahoensis. The sequence goes on from JAMPIV010018943.1 coordinate 372,742, forward strand.
CTGGTATGTGGCTTTCTTATGCGTAGTTCTTTGCCGTTCATTGGGCTGTGCTTGGTACTGTCTCCTCTGCCATGTACTGTGTGCATTTCCATTTGTCACTGCATTTACTGTATATTCATTTCTTATTATATTTCTGGGGTAGTCGTTGTTGTGCCATTTTTTCTGATTATTTCTGTCGTAACTGCGCTTATCCGCGTACGTTACTGTATTTCTTCTGTTTGTGCTATAGGGCTGTCTTCTTTCCCTGGGCGAAAATTTTTCATTCTTTCTGTTTCCAACTTTGCTGCTATAGTATCCTCCTGTGGTATAGTCATATAAGAATTCTTCCTTTTCTTCGGAAATGTCAATTGGTTTTGGGACTTTATCATATCCACCTGTTTTTGAGTTATATTGATACTCCATGGGGCATGTATCACTGTCTTGTCGCTTTGGATATCCTCCTGGCAAGACAATTTCTGTTTCTCTGTTACTCTGTGATATACAGCACTTCATCTTTTCTCTTGGTGTGCTGGGGCGCAAGAATGAGTAATTATAGTCATTTTCATACTGTGGCCTTTCTCTTCTTATGTATGGACTGGTTCGTTTCTGCCATCTGGGTAGGGTATGCTGTGGTGTAACATGACTGTGACTGATGTTACTGCCTTTTTCTGCATAAGCCTTATAACTGTTTACTTTCCGTGTACTATGGTTATTTGTACTGCGATTTCGTGCATTATGTCCAGTGGGAGTGGTTGAGACAATTTGTGGATGGTCTCTATTGGTTTTGGTTTGTCTTATTGTTGACGTATCCACTTGCGCTACAACTGTGCCTCTTTTTATAGTGGTAGTTTTTCCTGACATATTCAATATCATGATGGGGAAATCTCTGGACTTCGAGACTTCAGCGATTCCCTCTGTAATTTGCAACAATGGGTCATCAATAATGCTTTCTTCTGCTAGGGGCTGTACTTGAATTGATTGCCCTGGTGTTATGTACTCAGAATTTTTTACTCTGCCTTTTGCTATGACCAGGGAGTTTGGAGCCACCGTTATGGGAGCTGTAATCCTTACCAAAGACGCTATGTGGATATCGTCCTGGAGATCTATGTACGTATTGTTGACTTTGATTTTGTGGAGGTCAAAGTATATTCGAACTTTGTGTTTGTTAAAAAAATCTCTCCCTAGGATAAGATTTCTAGACATTCCTTTAGTAATGACAAATGGGTGTTCAAAATTTGTTTCGCCTAAGGAAAATTTTAGCCATGCTGTCCCAACTGAATTTAGTCTTTGTCCCGTGACTGAAGCTAGGTGTGTTTTGGACGGTTGAAATCGTACTAAGTGTTGGATCCTCTTGAACAGCTGGAACCTAATAAGGCTGATGGATGCTCCTGTATCTACCAGTGCCCTATATTGTTGGCCCTGTATAGACATGATGCAGGAACTGGGGTCCGGATGTATTTTAGTTCCATCATGCAACATTTCTTCATATTGTATTTTACTGGATGGGCCCACTTGACAATTTCTGTTCTGTGTTGTTTCTTTTGTTTTGGACCAGTTTCTGTGATTGTTGCCCTCACTAACGGTCCTGTTTAGTGAGTGGCGCGGCCGTTTCCCTGACGCATGAGGGGTTGAGGTGCGCCTCTGGTATATACTGATTTCTGGTGTAATCACGTGGGGGTGGTGCGGGTTGTTGTGGTTGGTAACCTCCTCTTCTGAATGGTGCATGATTGTAATTTGCTCTACAGGACTTGTAACCATGTCCGAGCCTACCGCATGTAAAGCATCCGTTTGTATTGACATTATTGACGTCGTTTTGCCTCTGTGTGGGGGGTCTATAATTGCGGGGTCTATCATCACGTATTCGTGGGCGAGTCCATTGCCTCCTGGTATGGTCAACTTCCATAGGCTCATGCTCATCATAGTCCCTATATTCTGGTCGGGGTTCCCTACCTGCTCTTTGTTGGAACCTTCGGTGAAGATTTTCCTCCTGTATTGCTGCTTGGATTGTTTCAGCAATAGTCTTGGTGTCTTTTCTAATAAGATGCCTTCTGATATTTTCCGCTCTAAGGCCATCGGCAAATATCCCCACTAACTGTATTTCTACATCAGGTGTGTGGTAGGGATTTCTCCGCAAAATGCCTCTTCTGCCATATTGAGGAATCGATCTCCAAAAAGTTGTACCGATTCATCTCTTTCCTGTTTCATGCTTCTAAGGACTGACCAAGCATGCATTTTGTCTATTATTTCCCCATATCTCTGGGTGAGCTTTTCTTTAGGGACTCGTAGGTTTCTGTGGGGTACTGCTGGGACCTCCTTCTTAAAAAATCAGTCACGTACGAATCAGAACCTAACAGAGCGATTTTCTTTTTCTCTTCATCATTTGTTGTTTCTGCTATTGCCGCAAATTTGTCTATGTCGGCCAACCATCTCCTGAATTTCTTCTTATCTCCCTCGAATGGTTGTACTATGGACCTAACTTGGGATAATTTTGCATAATTGCTATTCTTTTCTAAGTTCTCAGTAAGGCGCTGTAGCGCTATCAATGTGGGTTCCTCCATATTTGGATTGACTGGGGGCTGCAACGGTTGTGCATTTACAGGTTGGTTCTGTGGTTGCTGTTGTTGTTGGTCCACACCAAGCTGTTGAAAATTTTCCATTAATTGATCCATCTTCGCTTCTGCTCTTTTTTAGAGGACTGGTCATACGGCACCAAATTGAGATGTGTGGCCGGGCAGGGTAGTGGGGGTTGCTGTTTAACTCGAGAGTATTAGATTTTGATTACTAGCTAGCCTGCTAGAGGTGATGATTTCTCTCTACAGACTTACAGGAATTTACCAGGTTCGGGGACAATCCTCTATGATGTTTTATTTTTAGAGCATATGGTTATTATTTGTGTTGCACCTGCAACAATTAGCTTTGGCATGATCCTTTAATAATTGGTATGATGGCTAACTGCAAACATATGATTCGTCAACAGCATTTGTGTTCAATGAAACAAATGTTTATTCAATTTCCAACAAGAACTGGGTTAAGTCAAATGGTAACCACACCAAATTTGCATAATAGCATGTTGACATTTAATAAACAAGCATAAAAAGTCAATGCATTATTTTAATGATGCAATATTCCTTATTGCATCTCGTAATCTTTTCAAGTTGCTAAAACATGGCGTGGCTCCTCTATCCTTCTAGTGTTCCTTCGTTTATTTGTTAATGTGGTCTAGATTTCACGTTTTTTCTTCTCTCTTCATTTCAATGAAGAGCCAAACTTTCTCTTATTCATTAGTATTCCTTAGTTTGACTTTCTCTCAGCTTAAGGACCTTCATTCTTGGTAAAAGGTTCAGATATATGCCTGGGTTTACAATTCTTTACCCAGTTTTCGAGCGTAGCTCCGTTTCAGTTATGACTGTGGGCTCTAACTGTTATTGCATTCAGTATTTAGCAATACTTACAGTTTTCATGAATTCACAAACAAATTATTCTACGTTTCGAAGTTACACAGTTGCATTAATTGTGCGAAGTCAATCTCCTCTATAGAATATCACTGAGCAAAGAGAATTACGTCTTGTCTCCACCGCTCTAAATTCATTACTGACTAAAAAATGGCTTCGTCTCTTGTTCATTCCGGGGAAAAAAGACTCAGCCTAACCATTGGTGGAAAATCACGTGACCAATGCTTGGCGTTACGAAGCGAAGCTTAGCCTAAAATAATGCGTGGCTTTTCGAAGCTAACCTGGTTTAATTAAACATCTGCGCCAAGACTTTTTAAATCTTATGTTTCTATAAAAATTTATTTTATATGTTAATATAGCCTGTATCTGAAAACTTACGGTATACGCGGTTACAATGCTGTACTTTGCGATGGGGGCTTAATCTTATGATGAAGTACAATTATACCAGCACAGAGAATCTGACAAGAAATACTGGACACACATATGACACAAAAAACAGACATTTTCAAAGCCATTATGCTTAATTCAATTCCCAAGACACTACCAGACATCCATTTTAAATTAATCCTTTTGCTCTCGGAATTTCGTTTTTTAATATGGAAATGTCGCATTCAATCAGTATTGGAGTACAAAGTTATCCGCCCAGCCTTTCTCCTAAATTTGTTCCTCCAGCGAGTGACGCTTATTTTAAAAGCTGTCCACTATCCCCAGCTACCTGTACATCGACCTGCCAAATATTCTTAAATCCAAGCCTTTAGTTTATACGAAGGTAACTATCCTACAACCTCCCCTTCCCCCCCCCCCCCCACTGCCAAAAAAATAGACACTGTGCACTGCAATACTCACTTTAATTCTACACTTGAATACTCTAATTGTTTATAAGCAACAATTTCTTCCAGTATGCTTAGCGTTGGTGTATCATTACAAAATATGACACAACATTACCATCATTTTATCAAAATACTAACCTAATGTATCTTTAAGTCACACTTAAAGCATATACTTACATGGCTAAAATATATTTTTCCATTATGCTTCAATTAATTACAAGCATTGATTTTATTCACTTTAATTCGAATAATGCACTATGATAGTTTGATATTTTAAACACTTGATGTTCTTTGTTATCACATTTTGATTTGACCATGACAGTTTAGTCAGTCATTTGATAACTATGACTTGACTGGGCAAGTATATATGCAACTTGACGGTTTGATGAATATAAGTGACATTTATTGATATTGTCATCTTTTAAGAGGGGTGTAAACACTTGGTAATGGCAACCTCACTTTTGTGTTAAATGGTTTGCACATTGATTAGACATTGGCTTTGGTTTACATACCATATTCCACACTTATAGTGTTAAATTACCTACCGCACTGGCAAACCTGGGAGATATACTATGTTGATACTGCCTACTATCCACGATAATACCATACGTCACTCTATATTTTTGCACACCTTCCTTAATAAGAAAAATTGCATTTTTCTTCTTGGAATGAAAGGGGGGGGGGGGTAATTATGTGACGAGTTATTTTAGACAACTACAGTGTTGTTCTTATGAGGAGCTATGATGGGCTCTTATAAAAGTTACTTTTTACGGAATTACACTGTAAGAGGTTATGACGTCATAGCGATATTCGTTAGTGAGCATAAGTATGCATAAATTAGTAGAAGTGTGCAAATCGTCTGCTGGGGAATTCTCTGTGTTTCATGGAGTGAGGACGTGTTTGATATATGCTCCAGATACTGATGTGTGTCCAGGCATATTTTATTCTATTATGGCATCAAGAGTCTTCTGTGAGATGCCCATATTGTTTGAGAACGAACAGGGAGTATTAGTAATCGCGTTTGAGAGTCGTAATATTATAATAAAGAAGTTGGAATGAGACGACAGTGTTTCTGGACTTAGACGGTCTGTCTAGCCAGCATTTCATATTATAGTGATGGTATGACCGGTAGTGATCGATATGCAGTTATACTATTGATTCTACGATTGGAGCTGTTATGCTTTGTACGCAAATAAATTATGTCTTCGTCCGCAAAGGTGGTGCAGTTATTGAATTTATTGAACACCCCGTCCTGTTGCCTGTTTTGATAACCCTAGAAATGACTTTGGCCAACACTTATTAACACCAAGAAGAAAGTGAACGCAACAGTTGTATATTCTTGTGACGTCACGATCTGCACTTTTTAGTTCTGTGTCAAATTTGATCCATGTTGATTCTACAATAGTGTGTTTGCACGAGCTATTGATTGCTGTCGTAATAACGTTTTGCCTTGCTCTCACGTTTCCCTAATTTGTCTTTACAGTGTGTGAGTTTATTGTGTGGCTCAATATAGTTGTCTTACTATTACCGTCATAACACAATATTGTTTCATTATTTTTTTTTTTTCAATTGCAGAAAGTTTTACAACAAATGAAATATTACTATAAAAAGGAAGAAAAAAAAAGAAGAAGCTGAGTGGAGCAGAAGTAGAGCAGAAGGCAGGAAAATGCGAGAAGAAGCTAAAACATCAAGTGACCGTTTTTGAAAAGCGAGAAACTGGCACTTCAGCAGAAGTAACTTCATCAGACATGAGCGCTGACCAACCCACTAAAATATCAGATGAAGAATTAAGTGTCTTTCAAGAACGAGAAGAGTCTTTCAAGAGGCCAGAAGATACTGAAACAGTAATGATCAGATTGGGTTCAAGTATTTTAAAAATAGTGAAGGACCGTTTATTCCCACATAAAATCGAGCAATGAATAAAATATCATTTAAAAAGAAAATTGGGAAATGGATATGGAGAAGATGTTGAGCTGTTGATATGTTGAGCTGTTGAGCTGTTTAGCACTCATGACTTGTTTATTCTTCAGAAAAGCAAAAGCACTTTTGTTTTTTGTTATTTGCTTTTCCTCAGACTGACAATCAGTGTACTTTGGAGCAGGAAAATGGGTTCAATTAGTGGAAAGCGCCACGAAGATTGTATCACCCATTAAATGCTAAAAGATCGGCGATACCGTTTCACCCAATAGAAGGAAATGGAAAGAAATCTTTAAAGAGAACAGAGGAATCATTTTGACGTAGAGCTTCAAGCTTACATTGCAACAGAGAAACAAAGATGGCGAGATGTTGTCCACAGTATTCTCCATCGCATGAAATGTATAGCAACTCACAACCTTGCATTGCATGGTCACAAGCAATCGCTTAGACAGTAAGAGGAAATCAATATTGAAATTTTCCTTGGGTTACTAAATTTGTTGGCAAACTTTGATCCTGTCATGAAAAAACATTTAACTAATGTAGAATAGAACCCTGGAACAACATCATATTTATCTCCTTTAGTGCCGAATGAAATTATTCAGCTGATGGCTTCTATTGTTTGCTAGAAATTGTTACAGAGCATTCAAAGTGCCAAGGTGTGGCCTCTTGTTTGATTCTACTCCAGATCAGGCGCATCGAGGGCAAATGGCACAAACAGTTCGTTATGTTGATATTGATTTTCAGAAGAAAACAATTCATGTGAAAGAATCTGTCTTTATATTGATCCAGTTATAACAAAAGGATGTTGAAAGCATTGTGGAAGTGATTTTAGAACAACTGGAAAAAGAAAAAAAACACCATTAGAAGACTGTCAGCCTCAGCGTTATGATAATGCTGCAGTTATTGCTGGTTATAAAAAGTGGTTTACAACAGAAAATTATTGAAAAAAATAGCAAAGCTATTTGTATGAACTGTGATAATCATTCTCTCAATTTTGCTGGAGTGCGCGCAGCTACCCATGATGCACTGATGGTTACTTTGTTTGTGCAGTTGAGTCCCTTTATTCATTCTTTTCACGTTCAATTGATCCGTTGGCAAAAGCTGTTGGCAAAAGCTGACAGATGTCATACCAATATAATTAGCACGTGAGCATTATATCTCAGACATAAAGGTCTTTTATATTTAGACATGCGCTCTAATACAACCGGCTAGGTTGAACGGGACGCGCCTCGCCAAAATGAGGCAAACGTTAATTTTTTTTTTTTTTTTTAAATCATATCAATAGTTGTGAAATCTGAATGTGAAACACGATGGAGTTCTAGAACAGAGGCTGTGAAGCCAGTTCATTGATATTATAGTGGAAGTCTTGCCAAGCATGACTGATGATCAAAATGAGACTGCTGATACAAAAGGTTATGGAAAGCAGATGTGAAATCGAATTTTGATTGTATATTTTTTGGCTTTGCTTGAATTTTATAACAAAATTCTTGTTCGGATTGATCGTTTTCAAAACCGACAATAAGATCATACCATGAACTTTCATAATGGTGCTTATGATTGCTCTCCAGGTTGTTCGTTGTGACGCCACTCCTCTTAGCTCTTGCACATTATTTAGGCCCAACGTTCTTCCTTCTCTTATTATTGTTCTTCTGAGTGTTTCTTTTGGTCTTCCTTTTTTCCTCTTACCCTCAGGAACCCAAGTGAGCGCCTGTAGTGGTATTCTGTTGTTTTGCATTCGTAGGACATGACCGATATATATGACCATCGTCTTTTCCTTATATAGTCGGAGACATATTTCTGCCTAGAGTCTTCTCTTATTTGTCGATTAGTCTTGAATTCTTTCCAACTGATGTTCATGAGTTTTCTAAGACATTTGTTCTCGAATGTATTCAGCTTGTTCTCCAATGATTTTGTTATTTTCCAACTCTCACAGCCGTATGTTAACACTGAGATAACATTTGAATTAAACAGACGAAGCTTGGTATGTATATTCAATGATCGTAATTTCCAAATGTTAGATAATCTATTGAAGGCGCTAGCTGCCAAAGCAATTTAGTATGAATTTCTCTTGTTGTGTCACCATCCTGAGTCATTTTACTGCCTAAATAATTGAAACTTTCAACTTTCTGTAGTTTTTCCCCGTTCAAGATGATATCAAAGGTCTCGTTAGAAAAGTTCATAGCTTTAGTTTTAGAGGCATTTATTTGGAGACCTATTTTAACCGAGAGATGACACAAATTATTTATTGCTTCTTGGGATTGTCTTGGTGTTGAACTTAAGAATGCTAAATCATCTGCGAAATCCAGGTCCCCCAGGAATTTTCCATTTGTCCATTTTATACCCAATTGTTCATTGTGGGGTATAGTTTCTCATAACCCAATCAATAGCTATTCCAAAAAGTAGTGGTGACATAATACAGCCTTGTTTTCACCCCTGTTTCTACTGTAAACCATTCTGTATTCCCTTTATTTGTTCTAACACAACATCTTGCATTGTCATATAGCGCTTTGATTATATTCACATATTTTGTTGGAAAACCATAGATTGTAAGTATCTTCCACAATGATGGGCGGTGTAGACTATCAAAGGCTTTTTGAAAATCGACGAAGGTGATAATAAGTGGCGATTGCATTTCCACTGATTCTTCTATAATTGTTCTTAGTGTGAATATTTGATCAATACATGATCGTTTCGGCCTGAAACCCGCTTGTTCTTCTCTGATCTTTTCGTCAGCATGCAATTTAAGTCTTTCTAACATCATGCAACATAATAATTTTCCAGGTACTGATAATAGAGATATACCACGCCAGTTATTACAGTCTGATAGATCACCTTTCTTCGGTAACTTTACAATAATACTGTCTTTCCATTGTTGTGGTGGTTGTTCTTCTCTCCATACTTCATTTATAATATCTAAAATTCTCAAGAGGTTGTTGTCATTAACTGCTTTAATCATTTCCCCTGAAATTTCGTCAACTCCAGCAGCTTTAAAATTTTTTAATCTTTTAACGGCTTGTTTGATCTCGTCCAGCGTGAATTCATCGCAAGTTATTGGCAAGGTGGTTGTGGGTGTTTCATTATTAAAATCAGGTGTTACTGTTGGTGGTGGTCTGTTTAGCACCTCCATGAAGTGCTCAGCCCATCTCTTCATTTGTTCTTTTTCTGTTGGTATTGAATTCCCTAATTTACCTTTAACAGGTGTTTCCATAGCAGTAGGCTGGTGACATAGTTGTTTTGTAATTTGATAAAGGCACCTACTATTACCAGTTCTTGCAGCATTTTCAGCTTCTACGGCCAGTTCATTGATGAAATGTCTTTTATCTCTTCGAGTTTTTGTCTTCACTTCTTTATTTAACAAGTTATAAGTTAGTTTGCAAGATTCAACTGCATTATGTGTACTTGCCGCTAGTAGTTTTAAGTTTTGCTGTTTTCCTTTCTTGTATTTTATCCCAAGTATCTTCTCTCATCCATTTTTTTCTTTTTATGTACTAGGTATCCGGTGGTCGCTACAGCTGCTTCTGTCATTGCTGTTCTCAGTTGTTCCCATTTAGTATCGATTGTCTTGGTGGTGATATCGTTGTCAATTTTGCCTAAAGCATCGATATAGTTGTTCATTTTGACATTATATTCCTCCTTTATATCATTTGATTGCAGTCTGTGTACATCTATTCTTCTATTTTTATTCGGTTGGTATAACTTCTTCAGTTTAATTCTCAGTTTAGCTATGCAGAGGTTATGATCGCTTCCGATCTCTGCACCTCTGTATGCTCTGACGTCTTGAACTGATGAGCGAAATTTTGCGCTTATGCAGAAGTGATCTATCTGGTTCTTAGTTCTGCCATCAGGTGAATTCCATGTTATCTTGTGGATATTCTTATGTGGAAAGATGGTGTCTGCCACAACGAGGTTTGATATTTCACAAAGTTCTAGAAGTCTTTCGCCATTTTGATTCATACAGCCTATGCCATGAGTACCGAGAAATCTTTGTACTCCATCGTTGTTGTCACCTACTTTGGCATTAAAATCGCCCATGACTGCTATTATGTCATGCTTGGGTATTGTGTTGATGGTACTTAGAAGTGCTTCATAGAAGTCATCTTTTGTGGTATCAAGAGCGTCGTTAGTTGGTGCATAACATTGTACAATTGAGAGCTTGAAAAATCTTGTCTGAAATCTAGCTAATATTAGCCTCTCATTAATAGGTACCCAGCTGATAAGCGATGCTGCTGCTTTCTGTGTCATTAAGATGGCTACTCCCTCTGTGTGACGATTATCATTACTACCAGAGTATATAATTTGCTTTTTTTCTTCTGAAATATATTTTATGCCCTTCCCCGTCCATCTACACTCGCTGACACCCAATATGTCCAACTTATAATTATCCATTTCTTTAATTACTTCTTCCAATTTTCCATCTTGATACATAGTTCTTACATTCCAGTATCCAATTTTGAAAATCTCCTTAGCCCCAAAGATATTAGAATGAGTCATGTTTACTGTCGAGCCTGGTTCTGTTTCGGTAACAATCGCTTGTTTTACGATAGTGACTTGTTAACTCTCTGATCAACCCTCCTATCCAACGATTCGAGGTCAGTTATAGGAAAATATCTACACCACTAGATACTCTGATGTATCTGTTATTCTATAATTTAACATAACATGGTACTATCCATCGAAATATACACATTCCTGGTGTTTTTCTTTCGTCGTCTAAGGGGAGAAAAGAATTTCACCTCCATCTTGGAAGGGTAGATAACTCTTAAATACTTCGGAGCTGTTACAGACTGGAAGGGAGGCTTAAGAAGAGTTAGCTACCCGAAGAGCAGCAGTTTTATTGTGGATATTCTTATGTGGTGCAGTGGATGACCAGGGCTTTCTACGTGCCTCGCCGTGCTCCTTACGCTCCACAGCGCGTTGCTGGTAATCGCCGTCATGCCCGTTGAACCAACAGGTGGTTTCTTCCGCGCAGTCTATCGAATCCAGTCTTCGCATGCATGGGTAGGCAGACCCTAACTCACCGAAGGTTTATAACCATTCGGCTACCCTCACCTAGTTTAGCCGGCCTGTCAAAGCCGTTGTCCGGGGGTGGCCGCTGTCGCATGCTGACAGCTACGAGGAGCCACAGGTGAGAGCTGGATGCCAGGTTTGGACCAAAGGTGGCTGAGCTGCCCTAAAAAGGGCATGACAGCTCCTTCACCAGAGGTACTACCAATACCTGACTTCCCAACACCCCCATCTCCAGTCGTCTTGACTTGTCTTGCCACTGGATTGAGATGGACCCAGGCGAGAGAGTGAGGTCGACGAATTGCGCAACTCTTCCTCACTTTAATCCAAATCACCGCGCAAGTCACTCTTTCATCCATTCATCCATTCATCCATCCACTCACAACAAGTCCTGTGGCGATGGGCGAGCGGCGAAGCGGCAGGCGTGGGTACGCTGGCAGTCGTAGTCGCAGACCTACACACAGGCGGCTCAGGCCATATGGTCGTCTTCCACTGATCGGAGCAGCAGTGGGATTCGGCAGCCCCCTGAGTGTCTGAGCAGCCCTCTTTAGGAAAGCACTGCTCACCTCCATGGCATGAGGAAGGGGCTAGAAAGGGTGCCCTAAACATTGCCTGCTTCACCATTACCTAACCAGCTTACCGCGGTTGGTGGGTACCCTACTTCGGCGGTCGACATATAAGAAAAAGAAAGGACAGATTTTTCCCCCTCTTTTTAGGCGCATGGAATGTGCGCACTTTACTTGACAAAGACTTTAATGCAAACAGACCTGAGAGACGAACTGCCCTGATTGGGAGAGAACTGGCCAGGTACAACATTGACATAGCAGCACTGAGTGAAACTCGACTTGCAGGCGAGGGCCAACTTTGCGAAAAGGGTGCAGGTTATACATTCTTTTGGAGCGGAAGAGGAACTGAAGAAAGACGAGAAGCAGGGGTTGGATTTGCAATCAAAACAGCAATTGTCAGCAAGTTAGTGGGGCCCCCAAAGGGAATAAATGACCGACTCATGACGGTCAAGATCCCTCTGTTCTATGGAAGAAAACATGCCACCATCATTAGCGCGTATGCACCAACTATGACAAACCAGGATGATGTCAAGGATAAGTTTTACGAAGAACTACATGCAGTCATTGCATCAGTTCCTAAAGCAGATAAGCTCATCATTCTTGGTGACTTTAATGCAAGAGTAGGCTCAGATAACATCTCCTGGAATGGCACTATTGGTAGGTACGGCGTGGGTCGCTGTAACAGTAATGGACTTCGTCTCCTCCAGACTTGCGCAGAACATGACCTCCTTGTCACCAACACCATTTTTCGACTTCCTACCCGCAACAGGACCTCCTGGATGCACCCTCGCTCAAAGCATTGGCACCTAATTGACTATGTAATTGTTAGGAAGAAGGACAGGCAAGATGTCCGGGTGACCAAGTCCATGTGTGGTGCCGAATGCTGGACTGATCATCGCCTCATTGTATCTAAACTTAAAGTTCGTATCCAACCAGCCAGGCGCCCTCAGGGGAAGAAAACTCAAAAGAGGCTGGATGTCACCAAACTAAAGAAGACAAAAATCAAACAGTCATTTACTGACACCTTAGAAGACCGTCTCAAATCTATCTCGCTAGACGGCCAAAGTGTGGAAACAAATTGGGCAGCCCTAAGTGAGCAGATCTACAACACTGCTACAGAGGTCCTGGGTCCTTCCATCAAGAAACAAAATGACTGGTTTGATGAGAACTCAGATGATATAAAGCAGATGTTGGCTGAGAAACACCATCTCCATAAAGCATATTTAAATGATCCAAAATCTACATCCAAGAAAGACGCTTTCAACAACATGCGTAGAATCGTCCAACATAAACTACGCCAGATGCGGGATTCATGGCTGAGTAATAAAGCAGATGAGATCCAAGGCTTTGCTGACAGCCATGACTTGAAAAACTTTTACCTTGCACTCAAAGCGGTCTATGGTCCAACATCATCAGGATCATTTCCCCTCCTTAATGCAGATGGAAAAAAACACTAATTACAGACAAGGAAAAAATTCTCCAACGCTGGGCTGAACATTTTAATAATATCTTGAACCAGCCATCATCTATTAACGACGAAGCCATCATCCGCCTGCCCCAAATTCCTATAAATGAAGCATTAGATGATGTACCAACTCTGGAGGAAACTAAAAAAGCGATTCGTCAACTGTCTAGTGGAAAGGCCCCTGGCTCCGATTCAATTCCTGTTGAGGTTTATAAAGATGGCGGTGCAGTTCTGATAGAGAAACTTCATATGATCTTCCAGCAAATGTGGCAGAGTGAAACCATCCCACACGATCTCAAAGATGCCTCAATTATACATCTATATAAACGTAAAGGTAATCGCCAAGACTGCAACAATCATCGAGGCATCTCTCTTTTATCAATCGCTGGGAAGATATTCGCCAGAATCCTTTTGAATCGCCTTACGGCTCATCTTGACAAAGGTCTTTTACCTGAAAGTCAGTGTGGATTCCGGAAAGAACGTGGAACCACAGATATGGTGTTCGCTGCAAGACAGCTACAAGAAAAATGCCAAGAACAGCACTGTGACCTGTACACAGCTTTCATCGACTTGACAAAGGCGTTCGACACGGTCAGTAGAGAGGGTCTATGGAAGATCATGGCAAAATACGGCTGCCCAAAGAAATTTATCACAATAGTGCGGCAACTGCATGATGGAATGCAGGCTAGAGTTCAGGAAAACGGTGAGCTATCAGAGCCTTTCCCCGTCTCAAATGGAGTTAAACAAGGGTGCGTACTTGCACCGACTCTGTTCAGTATCATGTTTTCTGCTATGCTGACTGATGCTTTTAGAGACGGGGACACAGGAATCGACATTAGTTATCGTATTGATGGAAAATTGTTTAACCTTAGGAGGCTTCAAGCAAAAACCAAGGTCAAATCACACACCATCAGAGATCTTCTGTTTGCTGATGATTGTGCCCTCAATTCCTTCTCAGAGGCTGATCTGCAGCATAGTGTGGATAGATTCTCCGAAGCCTGCGCAAACTTTGGGCTTACCATCAACACGAAGAAAACAGAAATCATGTACCAACCAGCTCCTGGCACAGTTTATACTGAGCCAGTCATCAAGGTTAATGGTGAGAAACTGAATGTTGTGAACAGATTCACATACCTTGGTAGCACACTATCCCAGAACATTGTCATTGATGATGAGGTGAACACCAGGATCTCCAAAGCCAGCAGCACATTTGGCAGACTATACACCAACGTTTGGCATCGAAGTGGCATTAGTCTACAGACAAAGCTGAAGGTATACAGAGCTGCGGTGCTTCCAGTGCTGCTATATGCATGTGAAACATGGACTGTATACAGGCGCCACGTAAAGAAGCTAAACCACTTCCATACAGTCTGTCTCAGGAAGATAATGAACATCAAATGGCAAGACAAGATCCCGGATACCGCCGTTCTTGACAGAGCTGGTATCCCTAGTATTGATACTATTCTGATGCAGTCACAAATTCGCTGGGCAGGTCATGTAGTCCGCATGCCAGACCATCGACTGCCAAAGATACTCTTTTATGGTGAGATGCAGAAGGGTAAACGCTCCCATGGTGGCCAAAAGAAGCGCTTCAAAGACACGTTAAAGACGTCATTGAAAACCTTTGACATAAACCCAGACACATGGGAAGCTGCTGCGCAAGACCGAACTGCTTGGCGCACATCTCTTCGTAAAGGTGCAGCAGCATGCGAATCATCCAGAAGAGCAGCAGCAGAACAGCGGAGACAAGCTAGAAAGGACCGTGAAATAAAACCTTCACATGAAGCAAACATTCCCTGCCCACACTGTCCAAGATCTTTCCAGGCCCGCATCGGGCTCTTCAGTCACCTTCGTACCCATAGACTAACCTAACATATTCTTAAATAATTGGATGAACAGAGTGGTCTTCATCACCCGTGATGGACGAACAACCATTCTTATGTGGAAAGATGGTGTCTGCCACAACGAGGTTTGATATTTCACAAAGTTCTAGAAGTCTTTCGCCATTTTGATTCATACAGCCTATGCCATGAGTACCGAGATATCTTTGTACTCAAAAGTTTTATTGCTTGACTCAAAAGAAAGTAGCAGCAGTCATGGCCTAAATATCTTGAAGAAAGTTGCCTCAACCTTGAACAGTTTTATAGCACTGATATTAACGGTTTGCAGCTTTATGAAGAAATCCAAGATGTCACGGAACTTATGAAAAGCTTCGTAAAAGTTCAGATTTCAAATGCTAAGGAACTCAAGCTTATTGTTCAGTACGGAGATGAAAATGTTTTTCCACACTTATAGGGTTGCTGTTCAGATAATGCTCACTATGGCAACTTCAATTTCCAGCTGTGAGCGATGTTTCAGCAAGTTAAAATTGATCTTATCATTTTTGAGAGCTTCAACGGGGTTAGAAAGACTCTTGGATTTAGCCTTGATCAGCATTGAACGTGCGGAAACTGAAATAACAAATTTTGATAACATTATTGATCAATTTGCATAAGCTAAAGTTAGATTTATTAAAAATACAAAAATTTTGTTAGTGTCAAGTTCCATATCATTTTAAAATATCTAGTCAAATAAACACTGAGAGAAAGCGACAGCGGGGCCGACCAAACGCGTGAACCAATAGATGGGTCACTACACGAAGGATGCCTACTGACCATGGCAAGGAGGAGACAATTTTTTGCTGGCCAGCAAGACGAAACCAGGTGTGATGGCTACTGATTGCTTTGTCTGTCAGTGGCCAAGGAGTAAAGCAGATGACAAATAAACAGTCAATTCTTTTGTTGTTTTCATTTTTTTTTCTAAATACCAGTAAAAAAATGTTGTATGCAAGTTTTTTACAATTTCTAAGACATTGGAGAATTTTTCAAAACAACTGTAGGAGTTCGGCAGGGATGTATCCTGTCCCCAGTGCTCTTTAATATTTATTTAGAACATATTATGCAGGAGGCTCTCTACGATTATAAATCAACCATATCGATTGGAGGCCGACCTCTGTGCAACCTACGTTTTGCTGATGATATTGATCTGATAGCTGGATCAGAATCAGAACTTCAAGACCTTACCTCTAGACTGGAGAAAGTAACAAGAACGTATGGGATGGAAATTAATATAGAAAAAAAGCAAGATATTGGTGAATAGCCATAAGAAACATGTTCCGACCAACATTACGTTAAATGGGCAAACGTTAGAAGAAGTTAACACCTTTAAATATCTCGGGTCCACTATATGTAGTGATGGAAGATCAATTAAAGAAATCAAGACAAGACTTGAGATGGCCTCAGCTGCCATGACAAGGTTGAATGTGATCTGGAAAAGTAACATCAGTTTTCCTGTGAAGATCAAATTATACAAATCACTTGTATTATCTATTCTCTTGTATGGGTGTGAGAGCTGGACACTCACTGCAGATACGGAGCGAAGGATTCAGGCTTTCGAGCATAAATGTTATAGAAGAATTTTGCGCATTTGCTATAAAGAGCACAAAACAAATGTCTATGTTAGAGAGAAGATAAACACCTATGCAGACCACCAAGAACCACTTTTGTCAATAGTGAAACGTCGAAAGCTTGCCTGGTTTGGGCATGTAACTCGTCATGACTCCCTTTCGAAAACGATCCTCCAGGGAACAGTCGAAGGTAAACGGAGAAGAGGAAGGCAGAGAAAATCCTGGGCTGATAACATCAAAGAATGGGCAGGACACGGTTTTTCCACACTTGTACGCATTGCTGAGGATAGAGAGCAGTGGAGGACCCTGTCTGCTGATGCTTCCACCATGGCACCCCTACGACCCATGACGGGTTACGGGCTGAGATGAGATGATGAAGATGAAATGGCATTGACAAAATTCGAAGTAAGTACATAGTTTTAGTTATAAAATGTATTAGCAACAATATCAGTTTTAT
Source organism: Oreohelix idahoensis (assembly GCA_024509875.1). Lineage (NCBI taxonomy): Eukaryota > Metazoa > Mollusca > Gastropoda > Stylommatophora > Oreohelicidae > Oreohelix > Oreohelix idahoensis. The sequence continues at coordinate 389,857 of JAMPIV010018943.1, forward strand.
TTTTTAAACAATAAAAGTGTGTTCTTTTTTTTATTATTTTGTAACAGTTATTACACGGACAAACAAGTCTGAGTACCAATATAAGACTTCAGCCAACATTTTAAAGAACAGTTTTCAAGGGGCTCCTTTTTTTATTTGTCCTGCACGCCATTAACCCTAGTTACGTCACTGCTCATCGCACTGGTGATGCTTCAACAATTTTTTTTATGTGTCAATATTGACAAGAGGCTCGAGAAGATTTTTATTCCCGCCGCTCTTCCGCAAGATTTTTATGTGTCAATATTGACAAGAGGTTCGAGAAGATTAGCTTCCAGCTGAAGGAAATTCAGCGAGATATGGATATAGAAAAGTTTATATATTATAAAGGTATAAAATATTTTCGTATGATGCAAACTTAAGCTTTCTCCCAACCAATTTCAACTGTGTGTTTGTATTACACACACACACACAGACACACACACACGCGCGCAAATATATATATGTATATAAAGTACACAAATATATCGTATACATTCGGTGAAAAAGTGTCAATGTAATGAGCCGTGCGTGGCACTGAGATTTGATTTAGTGCTTCGAGGTCTCTGTGGATTCTTGACTTGTCTTCACGCATCAGGAGTCCAGTGGCATCTGGGATCATGTTAGTTTTAGGCGTAGATTTCACAGGTGTGCGACCTCGGGATATCTTATAGAAAGTCTTTCAAGGTTCGTGTCCAGATATGACTACCAGAAGCTAAGAAGAGATAAAAGATAGCACCTTCCGTAAACCTTTGTCTACTGATATGGAAATTAAGAAACTGCTCAATTTACCACTTTGCCCTTTTAACGTGTTCTAAATCAGAGAAATGCTTTGCTGTCACAACTGGTAGAATTCTCATCTGACGTGTATAGAAAGAGTGGTCGGTTTTCTAACAAGCGAAGCTCATATACCCCAAAAAATCATCTACATGAAATATTACTAGCGGGGATTTTTTATTGATAGGGGTGGAAATATTCGCTAATCTGTATCGCGCAGTCATATGCATTTGATTGCATGATCGATTACTGAAATTTTGGCTAAAAAAATAGTCGCTTTCTTTTTTTTTCTTTCTTTTCCGTGACAAAGGCCTTGTGGCCGCAACGTTGGATATTTTCTTTGTCTTTTATCCTCGTAAGACTTCTCTTTTGCTGAGTAATCCTCGATTTATTGCCTGAAAAAGTCTCCCAGCTGCTGCTCTTCGGGTAGCTAACTCTTCTTAAGCCTCCCTTCCAGTCTGTAACAGCTCCGAAGTATTTAAAGTGGTTGACCTGCTCTAGGAACTTTTCTCCCAGCTTAATCTGATGCCTTCTTTCATCTCGTGATATAACCGTGGTTTTAGTTTTGGAGCTAATAAACAAGTAAAAGGAATAATAGTACGTTCAGTTTCTAATGTTGTGAATTATGAAAACTAATAATTGGCTTAAACTTTTCAGGCAAAATTGTGTTCTCCCTCACACGCCTTCTAAAGCTTCAATCTAAGAATTGGTGAGCATTTATAAGAGTAACTACGGTAAAGTAGTTGGTATTTTAACATTAGATAAACCTGTACAAAAATTATCAATGATGCGTCATAAGCCATCTGCTGGGATGCAGACTCGCACGTTCGATTAGATCCGGTGTTAGTTTGTAGCTACAAGCTGCTGTTAGTTTATTGGTCAGGCTGTAGGTATGTTAACGTTTTGATATGAAGAGTTCTAATTTCCTGGGGTACAGCTGATTGTTACACCGTGTGGTTCCATGAGGTCACTGACGAGACAAACAATAGAACTACTGCACCTTCAGGCATCTCGTTCAATCAATCAATCAATCAATCAATCAATCAATACCCTTTAGCTCGCCGAGGAGCATAGGCCTTCAACAAACACATGCTAAGTCTTCCTGTCCCGTGCCATCCGTTCAAGTTCTTTCCATCTCGTTCAAGGTGACCATTATAAGCTTGTGCATGAGGCTGGCAACTTCTCCATATAAAACAAATCGTCACAGAAACCACCACCGCAAGATCATGGTGCAGGCTTCCTGTAAGATTTCTATTTTTAATTCAAGAAGGCATCTGCAGCGTTCGATAAGTCAGGTGGTTAAAGTGCTTGCCTCTCGCGGAACGGTTACTGGGTTCCAAGATCGAAGCCTGGTAGCGTAACGCTACTGTTTAACCAGCTGTAAATAACCACCTCACTCTATTCTTGCGTAAGAGAAGGCAAAGGCAGCGAGGAACGGAACTGGTTACCCCACGTCATGAAATACTGGACTTAGTACGGTAAAATCTTTAATACTTCACTTACCTACGGCACTTTTTGCTATAAGACTTCCTTTTGCCCGCAGAAGTGTCCATAAAGACAAACACTCAGAAACTTTTACGGTAAAAAGCCGAGTCACACAAGGATGCATGCTGTCATCAACAATCTTCCTCAACGTCGTGGTTATAGGTTGGATGACGAGACAAACAAAGAAAGAAAACAGGAATACAACTTTACACACACACAAAACGCACATATACATTTAACAGAAAGTGGAGGACCTTAACTTTACAGTAGCCTACGCCTTCTCTCACATAACGTATAAATCATACAGAAAACGACAATTGATTAACAGCAGAAGTAAAAAAATACGGTGGCACATACATCAGCGTAAACAAAAACAAAATGAGAATAAATCATATACAAAGAGATCAAATAAAGCCAATGATCAGACTACTGAATAAGAACACATCTTGACGTATCTGAGAAATACATTCAACAGAGAAGATGGAATAAATTAGTTCTTATTTACTAATTTGAGGTGATTAGTAAATTGAGGTGGTTAGTAATTTGAGGTGGTTAGTAAATTGAGGCGATTAATAAGGCTAGAGTTGATTCACATTTTCTCCGACCAATGTGGAAAACTCTACAGCTCTTCTGAAAAAAAAAGCAAACATTAAAATGGCGTAACATACCTATAAAACCTGTTCTTCAATGGCTCGACAACTTGGCATTTAAAAAAAATACGACATTCAAACTGTTGACATTTACCAACAGATACCCCTTCGGGATTCTCCGTTTCAGATTACCACATGAAAAAAAACCAACAACACGGGCGGTCTGAGCGGTCGGAAAATCGGACAGGGTCCGAGGGCACACAGCAATAGGAGGCCCACTCTCCCCTAGCCTCTTCTAACTTAATCAAATGTCAAGTAAACTCCCTTACTGCCCTGGGGCCCAAATCACTCAGTCCACTCTTGACCAGTACAGACCTTTTTTAAGAGAACCAGATCTAATACAACTGAACGAACGAACGAACGAACTTTATTTTCAAAGGTTAAGAATTGGGTGCGCAGGCCCGTCTAACATTCTGCCCTTTCACTCTCATTTATCTTGCATACTATATCCTGTCATTCCCACATGTTACTTTAAGCATTAATTTAAAGGCATGCAACATTATAAAGTTAACATAGCATTCATTTACAGTATGCAATCATAATAAAAAATGAGTAGGTTTTTTTTAAAACAAACAAGATAGTAATTGGACCCCCCCCAAAAAAAAAAAAAAAAAAATTATTAATTAATTTAAAAAAAAATAAGATGATAGGAAACTCTTTACAGAGCGATACAACAGGAAGCAATCTGATCATCAGAAGACGTTCCCCCCATCCGACAAGTGTTTCGGCCCAATTACTCCTTTACACTCTAAGGGGGGCGGGCCCACTTGGGTCATGACTCCCAAGCGTCTCAGCTTCCTGTTGTCTTGTATCGAAAATGAACCCATTTCACTTATGGTAGCAACTTTTAAATCCACAACGCCAGCCGTGGAGGCAATTGTGAAAGTAACAAAGAGAAGACAAATTATTCCGTTCGTTCCGTCGCCCTTCATAAGTAAGGACACACACTGAGACATTAGCGCGCAGCCGACGAGCTGCGCGCCGCAAGCCACTGAAATTCTGTACCTGACACTCCCTATAGTATACATCGCCTGTTGCCCCTGAGTCGCAGCTCTTTCACTAGTACACCAAAAAAACTCAGCGTTGTGGACAAAAATTTTGGTCTTTTCTGTACCGCAGCGTTTATTGTCACGATGTCCATCGCCCATTGCGGTTGTTCCACAGCCAGCCTGATGCCTTTTCGGCAGTTTCACTAAGCCTCTTCAGTGCCCTTGTTCTAGACTGCCCCTTCAGCCCCAACAGTTTCAATAAATCATACACTGATGCAGCCACAAGCCCTCTTGCGCCCACTTCAACCGCCATGACCCTTGCACTGAATCCATCGTGTCTCAGATCCGCGGCCAGATCGCTATACTTGGCCGCTTTGAATGAATGTTGCTCGTCTAATCTGGATTCAAATGGCACGGTCAGTTCAATCAGTATGACCTGAAGCGTTGCTGCAGAATGAAGCACTATATCCGGCCGTCTCCGCGAAATAGTAAAAAAAAAAAAAAAAAATTATATATTAAAAAAACAATAAATAAATAAAATAAATAAATTCTGTATACTGACACTCACTCATGCGGTCAAAACGTCTACAGTTAATCTGTATTTTTGAATGTGTCATCAATCATCAATACAAAAATTACATAAACACATTCTCGCTTATATCCATACATTCTTGGTGGAAAATGAAATAATAATAATAACACTTTCTTATGCACATCTGTAGCAGGAAAAGTCTTTGAGCAGTTTAAAAAAAAACTAATGTTTATCTGCTTATTTTCATATACATCATCCCTAGTGCCCTGTATTTCTATATAGAGTGACGTCAACTGAGTCAGAATCGAAAACGAGGCTGAACGACGTGGACGCCATTTTTTTGTCGACAATACCTGGGTTAGTAGCGGGAATAATCGTCCAGTAAGATTTTTTTTTTTTAAATTAATGAAGAAAAATATCCCGTTCAACCTCTGATGGGTTAAAATTAGGATATATATTGTTTTCAATTCCAAATAATATGAACAACTACCGATGAGAAAGTGGCATCACATTTGTCAAATCATTGTAAATAGGGACAATCACAATTATGCTAATACGTTAAATAAATAAATAAAAAAACAAACAAACAAACAATCAAAATCAAGAAGAAACTCTGAACAAGAATTATATTAAAATGGAGGGGTGTAAAGGCCTGGTGGTTCCAGTTATATAACTGACTTTAACATATATTTAATTGACTTTCATCTGTTAAAAGTCATATGCATTGTAAGAACAGCATCAGACGTTCACATTCCCAGACACTAATATTAACATTTGTTCGTGATAAATATTGTTTGACTATATTATGCAGTTCCCTAGGTCTGTCTATTCTTAACACCTCTTCTATATTTATATATATATAAAAATATATATATATATATATATATATATATATATATATATATATATATATATATATATATATATATATATATATATATATATATATATATATATATATATATATATGTTGTATGTATGTATGTATGTATACATGTATGTATGTATGTATCCAAGATGGCGTCGTGACAAGCAGCACTTTTGTGCTGTACTGTTTATTTCGTCTTATTGGAAGATATATCCGTTGTTACGACCACCGATAACGTCGCTATGGATTTACAAAGTGTTGGACTTGTTTCTAAGTTAAAATTTTTCAAGAAGGAAGCTATAAAAAGTAGTAAAATAAAGTTCTGTTGTGAGAAGAGTAGCGTGTTCACATTCGCAGAGCCTAACCAAGATGGCGACCCTTTGACGACTACCAACATCAGCAAAGATCTCATTAATTAACCCGATGTGTTTCGGTCCTCTCATGCTTTATTTTTCTAACATACACTTCACAGAAAAACAACTTAAAGTTATTGAAGATGAAATTGTACACCACGTTAGAACATGGCTAGCGCTAAATGAATCATCCACAAGGAGCTATTTCTTTTGTCCCAGGTCGAAGGGTGGCCTTGGCATACCTGTCGTGAAACATTCTAAATCCACATATCTAAATTAAAAAGTAAATGTAAAGCCTAACGAATTAATTCAATAAAAGGAAAGAAGAATGGTAAAAGACCAGTGCTGTCACAATGGCGTACAAAAATCACCCTTTTTCTACTTCGTCTGCATAATTGTAACGCTTTCACGTTTGATAGTAAAGCCTACAGCAGCATACACGCGTTTCTAAAAATAAAACCGGTACTGTGTTTCTTAGAAAACCTTGAGATACGCACACTGCTTAATGACCTAGATTTAATACTAGCATTAATGTCATTTTATGCACTACGAAAAGACAGACGGCCTTAGAGAGAGAGAGAGATGTACGGAGGAACGCGTGCAATACTACCACAGTCTCGCGATTAACAGTAACGCCAATCCCACGCGTAAGGCATGAAGCACTAACTTTTTTTCAAATAAACAGTGACAAAAAACACTACCAATACACGGTTAGGTTTTGAAAACATGTTTAATGCTTATTAGGAAACATGACATTCTAATGTTTTACGTCTGAAATCCTGACATTATACTGACAGAACAGTCCAAAAGGCAGACAGGTGGCGGTTCTAAACATTAAAAAAAAAATTACACGACTATCCTAGATTAATACATATTTATAACGAAGCTACTTGGCTCCATTAAACTTCAATATTTGGGTGCCTTAGGACTTGCTGACAAAGAATATGTTAGGTGTTAAGAAATTAGTTTAATAATTAACAAATTATAGCCAAAATACTATAGTGAGGGTGTCAGACAACACAGGATCATTTTTGCTCATAATGGCGTGGTTGGACACTGCTTTAGAAAAAATGAGGCCACCACGTTAAATCCGATTTGATTGGCTAGAATATTATGTAAGGCGAAACATGATTAGTCGATTGCAAATACTAATTTTGGTTGTTACTAGAAACGATAGGAAGGGTACATTTTTTCAAAAGCTTTTGTAAACATGGCCTATTGGCTAGACCATTTAATATAGTCAATTAGGAGCGTCAGTTCAGTGCCACTTTTTGAAAATCCATTTTGTAAAAGCAAGTGCGTTGAGATCCAGCTCATATTTTTCTAAATAAAAGCCTGGGACAGAGGCAGATCGGAATTGTGCCATAACTCATCGCCAGTCAACGTATTTGTTTAATATTTCCATGAATTGTGGTAAGCTAGACCTATTTGATATCTTGTTGATGAAAATTGAATGTGAATTGATAATTTATGTCTATATGTGTGTGGTTCAGTAACAATAAACAGAGGCAAAACCTCGATATGGCTCCACCATGAATAAAACTTGTCGGAGAGGAATATATCTGCATGGGATGGCCAAATTGTGGTGAAGTGGGATGTTATAAAGTTACTGACATTCCATCGTCTTTTACTTTCCTGCGCAACATTCTGTTGGCTGAGCATTATAGCTTTACACATGGCACTGATTACATATTTTGTTTAAAAGACAGTTTTCAAAGCTTACCCCACAATGTCATCAAAAAACAGCCAATGACTTGCATCAATTTTGCTTTAACAGTTTCCAGGCTTTTATTTAGATATGCTGGCTTCAGACTGTATGGAATCAGTTCATCTAAGTGACTTCAGCGAGTCCTGGACAATGGACACGTTTCGCCGGAAGTGGTTTTAGATAACCAATCGTGTTTAGTCTTAAAAATCCTTAGTTTCAGGTAAACCAAGTAAGCAATAGTAATACGACTCCTTGGGACCTGCATAACCGATTTGCGTTTAAACAATGTACAAGCTAAGGACAAATGTGAGCTAGGAAAAAACATTCTGTTCGTGACGACGTAAATTTCGAAATGTACTTTTTTTTTTTCTATTTTTGATAGGGAAACGTTATGTTGACCAAAAATCGATAGTAGTTAATGAAAAAGTTCAATTTAACCTTGCCCTCCCTTTCATGCCAAGTTTACGCCCGTGTAATAAAATGGAAACAGAAATATTATCAGCATTCCGGCAATGTGCAAAAAACACAGCAACACGTTTTATGTTTCTATGAAAGGTATTATCTGAATGGAAACGTTAAATATCCAAGAGGACTGTCTAGCACTTTTCCCATTCCATCTTCCCCTGACAGAATAAAAAAATAGCGGAGATCCCCTCTTCAACAGAGTCCCATCTCTATTCGCTCCCCTCCCATCCAGATGCTCACAAAATCCATCGAGTAACAAACGTCACTCCACTAGTGGTGGGCGGAAAACCGATCGACTCAATAGTCCGGCGCGAAAAATGACCTGATTCAAAAACTCAACTGCATTCTTTAATACGCAACGCGTTAAATTTTGCCTTCCCCAAGTCTAGGACACAATCTTACCGAAGAAATGTAACAAGGAACTATAAATTTCAAGCAGTTGTTGCCCTTGCGTTATAAAATAGATATTGTAATAAAATGATGTTGCGAGAATTTATCACGCAACAAGTAGTAATATGAGGTAATACTGGTTTTGTTTTATTCAAGCTCTGTTGGTATTTGTCATCATGACTTCAATAGTTTGTCTTTATTGGAACTAGTATTGGAGATGTTCTCAGTTCCTGATATTAAAACACTTTACTTCCCCTCTTAAGTTTATGTTACAATGTTATTTTAAGAGGGGGTACATAATTTTGAGCTCAGCTGGCCACATCAGCTTATCTTGCGTGATGGCGGCAGGAAAAGACTCCTCTGCTCGATTTCTCCCCTGTGCTCTGGAGACACCTCACTGATAGCTAAATGGACCAAGGAGTATGCTGTCCGACTCTGGATTCAGCAAGGCTCTGACCAGGTGCTGCTCAATAACGTCAAGACCACGGTCCCTGAAAACAAGAAGGATGTACCTTCTACTTCATAACTAATTGATACTCTAGTTCTACACTGAGCACAATACATCACAAACATTGAGTTCAGAGCGTTAGGCCAACTGTCAGCTTCATCTGAAATACTTTATACCAGTATTAACCTCCTTAATGGTTACTACGCCTCTGCAATTCCAGCATTATTTCTTCTAATCAATAATCTAGGTGTCAGTGTACTGTTTGGCCATTCCATGCCGTTTTACTTTCCTCCGACACCTTCTGTTCAGGCTGGAGCATTATAGGCTTTACATCATGTTTGCTACTGAACTACACATATATACAGGCATAAATTAACAATTTTCATTCAATTTTCATTAAAAGATACTGAATGTTTCAAGCTTACCACAATTCATAGAATAAACACAGATACGTTGACTAGCAATGAATTCTGGCACAAATTCCCATCTGCTTATGTTCCAGGCTTTTATTTAGCAAAAATATGAGCTGGCTTCAACGCACTGTTGCTTTATCAAGCTTATTTGAACTAGTGGTCTCGAACTAACGCTCCTAAGTGATTATATCAGCGAGTCTGGCCAATGGAGCCACGTTTCGACAAGTGTTTGAAAAAAATTTTACCTTCCTACGTCTCCCCTAACAACCAAAGATAGTATTTATAGTCCGACCAATCGTGTTTAGTCTTATATTTGTTGCGCTCCAATCAATTTGGAGTTTACATGGTAGGCTATTTATGTAACGTAAGGTTTTTTTAAAACACGTTATAAAAAAATTTTATGAGCAGAAATGATTTCATGCTGTCAGGCATCCCCACTATTTTATTTTGGTTATAACTTGTTAATTCCTAGACTATTTGCGTAACGTTTTACATATTCTTTGTCAGCAAGCCCTAAGGAACCCAAATATACAAATTTAAAAGAGCTAAGTGGCTGCGTTCAAAATATGCAATTTCTTCGACCTCCTGTTTCGAAGATGTGCTGTCTGGGTACTGTAAAGTTTTCAAACGTAAACCCATCTAATGTTATCTTTTCTAATAAGCGTTTTTCGTGATTTTAAAACCTAACTCTGGGAAGGTTAGTGTTTTTATCACTGTCCGTCCGAAAAAGTTAGTGCATGTGGCCTTACACGCGTGATAGTAGTAATTGTGTATCGCGTTACGCTTGTTGGGGTGGCATTAATAGCGAGACGCGTGTTCAATTTTGCATGCGTTCCTGATTTTCAGCCCTCCCTTCTCTCTATCCTTTAGTCCATCTGTCTTTAGTTACGCCGTGTATAAAATGGAATGAATGAAATATTAAAATTAGGTCATTGATCAGCTTGGTATCTCAATGTTTTTGCAAGAAATACAGCACACGTTTTAATGTGTTGTGGAAACGCTTGTATTTATGCAGTGGCTTATATTTAACGTGGAAACGTTACAATTTGCAGACGAAGCATAGAACAAAGGGGATTTCGAGTACTGTCATTGTGACAGCACTGTTCTTTACCATTCTTCTTCCTTTCTTTATATGTATTTATTAGGCTTTATATTTACTTGATAATTTATATATGTGGATTAGAATATTCCACGACACAAATAGTACTATGACACCTATCTTATTGAATAGAAGGAAATAATGCTGGAATTGCAGAGGCGTTGTAACCATTAGGGAGAGGAATACTGGTGTAAATTGTTTCACGAGAAGCTAGCAGTTGGACTACAGCGCTGAACTCGGTGTTTGTTATGTATTGTGCTTCAGTGTGGAAATAGATTATAAATTAGTTCTGAAGTAGGAGGTACAACCTTCTTGTTTCAGGGACCGTGGTCCTAACGTATTGAAGCAGCACCTGGTATGAGTTTTGCTGAATCCAGAGGCTGGTAGCATACTCCTTGGTCAAGATAGCGACCAGTATTGTTTCTCAAGGAAACGGTGAAGCAAGCGAGCAGTGGAGACTGTTTCCAGCCGCCCACACAGAAGTTTAGAGTTCGTGGCCAGAGCAGCTCAATCTTGTGTTCCCCCCCCCCCCCTCTAAAATTGACTGTATATTAAATAAAGAGGGACAATTATTTGTTTCAAATGACAGGAACTGTGAACTTTTCTAATACTATTTCCACCAGTGTGATGAATTTACCATGATACAACGTTAACATATCTCCAAATATAACGATAAGATGTAGGGATAAAAATAATGCGTACGATACTAGGAGACATGCTCGCCCATGCCCGCCCTTCTTGCCGCCATTTAAAACTAACGAGTTAGACGTGCAGACGAAACGGTTTACCCTTTGTAGACGGGAGAGAAACGGAGAACACAAAAGGAAAAATATGACTGAACACGTGTTTGAAGATAGCAAGGCTAAAAGACGCAATTGGTAGTAAAAGAAAAAAAAAATTCACGTCACTAGTTGACACAATGTAAGGAAGTGGACAAAAAACGACTTTAGCTCTTGTCAGAAACAGTCATTTCTTGGACTTTTACGATACTTGGTTGTTATTTGAATTCAGCGGCAAACACCGTGGAGAAGGTTCTCGAACAAATTTCAAAAAAACAACTAACCTTGAAAAAGTAACTTTTTATTAATAATAATGTTATGAATATAAAACCTAGCTAGTTTGATAGCCCGTCTTGAGCAGAGAACTAATATACTTTAAATTATACAGACGGATAGATAACAAGGAAGATATTGACAAAAGACTGTGTTGTTCATATCAGACGAGCGACTGCACTGTTAATAATGACACTAAAGTTTCAAAATGTTCGGCCTTGAGACGCAAATGCAAAAAATCGAGCTGTAATTAAAGAGAGGGGAAAGGTGGAGAATTGTGGCTAAAAATAACTTCGGAGGCAGAAGTGTGTAGGGTATTGTATGGAGTTGGTCCAAGAACCAAGCGTGTTTTTTATGAAAAAACAAGAAGAGACAGACGGACCAACAGACAATAATACATACTTGACTGAGAGCTGACTGAAATTTGACTTTTGGTTGTAGATTTGAAAGTTAGGGGGAGTTTGTGATTGGATGAATGAAATCATATTGGCAGGACAGAGATGCGCATTTTTGCCATTCGTTACAAGACTGTCCAGAGACACAGTGGTTTAGTGCCTGTGGTGTTGTTTCCAGAAGATAATACATAATTTTAGTGGGACGCCATCATATAGCCAGCAGCTCAGCTGAGTTTTGCTAGCATTTAACTGTGTTCTGAATTCTGGTAAAAATGAAAGTATTTCTTTTGTACATTTTAATATTTCGAGTGATTGATACTGCCATATATAAAATGATTACGACAAGTAAGTGCTCGCTGTAGATCCCCAGCCCAAGTTCAGGGTCTAGAGACAAACAAAATATATGGACGCCTACTAAAACTATGGAAGGCGGATCTATTGTTGAGATCAGTGGAACATATCACCTATCTTATTGAATAGAAGGAAACTATTGAACATATCTCAGATGCAATGTAGTCTTGGGGAACTAGTACTATGTGAAAACAACTGGGTAAGAGGTGCTGTGTGGTCAGAGAGATCTGACCCAGTCTGTGTGGTGTTGTTGTGTAGTGTTGTGTGCAGAAGTGGCTCAGTAGGTAGAGTTCTGACACATGCCACAAAACTTTTATTTCAGAATTGTGAGTTTCTGTTTGGCACCGAAGAGGTGCCAAATGCTGTTGTGAAATACACAAGCGTGGACCAGTGCAGTCTAACATTGTGTCAGAGCAGCCGAATATTGTACTCCAGCACGGAGAGGAGGGGCC